>CM052153.1:5253319-5326176 GCA_028455555.1 Augochlorella aurata | reverse complement strand
GCAATAAAATTTCAGTGGCTACAGAATTTTGTTGTACCAACCAATTTCAAATCGAACAAAGCATCGGCGTTTTTTAAGGCATTAAATATTAACTCGTTGTAAATAAAAAGTTCACACCGAATTCGACGTAAATTACGCGACATCTCGTTTTCTCGAACGGACTGACATCACTTTCGAAATAAACGGTCCATTTACGAAGTATTTACCTGCACCTTGTTAATCTTGCCAAGCTGCAACAGACATTTTCCGCGGCTTCGATTGAAAATGCCGGAGCATCGTCGAAGAGGAGCTGGAACGAGTCGATTTAATCGAATCGCCGGCGACAAATTACGGAGATTCCGATGCTCCTCGATCCCTCGGAATCTTGTCAGAAGGAAAACAATAACCTCGCGAGTTACACAACGAGATTTGCGGGGCCAAGAAACTCGAAACTCGTTCGCGATCGTCGCGGAAACGGACGGAGGAGGAATCGAGTTACCTGCCGGGATGTTCGTTCTCTAGAGCAATTGTAAATTGATTCGACGGAACAGCCGAGCCCTGCAGCCCGAGCCTGGTCCTTGTTCATTTTAATTGTACTTCGATCTATTTTCTACTGTTTATCATCTCTCGGTCCCATAATTCACGCATAATTGACACCGGGCAATCGAGTTATGCTCGTTGCACCAGTGTCCTACCGCCGAGTTCTACGAATCGTACGAAAATATACGAAATTGTTATTAATCCTCGAAAAATGGATTTTCGAAATTCAATGACGGGCTCGATATTTCAAGACGCGTTTTCCAATCGTTCCAGAGAAAAACGGAGAAAATAATTTTTGTCTAGGTGCATTCAAAAATATTTCCCTCGAAGTCACTTTATTATGAAATTCGTCTCGAAGAGTTAAGTGAAATAATGTTTCGACGATGTGTTTCTTAAAATGCATGTTTCTGTTTCAAGAATGTAAAAGTGTTGGCATTATTTTGTCGCGATCTGTACCGAGTGCACGATGCACAATGCACTCGACGATCGAAGTTGCAGAACTATAACGTTAATTTCCGCGACTTCTTCGGCGGATTGGAAGAACTTCCGGCGAAAATTTCTGGCCAGGTGGGATTAGACTCGCGCGGGAGGAAGGCCAGGCGGCCACCGCAGCGGCGTCCAAGATTTTCGGGGAACAAAGGCAACTTGTTGCGTCCGGTGTTGACGCTCGCGACGCACAAACCAGTATGATAAAATTCCCGGTTGGAATTTGACGAGTCGCCGCGCGAAGTTTCCGCCGCGTACAGAGTATTCGGCCGGAGTACTAAAAGTACCATCCGGAATTTCTTTGTGGGAGTGGTTTCTTAATTAATCTCCAATTAATCGAATGGAACGCGTCGCTAGTTAGCCACTGCGAGAACCCGTCTGTCGCGTTCGGCGACGCTTCCCGAAACGAGGACGAGCAAACGCGGCAAAGGAAGCATTTGCTCGAGCAGTTTGCTCGGCCTCTGGAAGAAAAACGGGGAACCCGACCGCGAGTCTCGAAAACGAATTACAATGAAACGATTCGTATCGTTCAATTATATTAACACCGATTTAATCGAGCAGAGTTCTACTAATTTCTAAGCGCAGCGATCTCCGGCATAGAACTCTCGAAGATCTCCGGCGGATCGTTCCTCGTAGATCGGTCGGGATCGATTGTCTTGGTGTTAATACTGTGAGAGAGTCTGTTATGCGTTTCCAACATGTGTAATAATAACCGGACCGTGGATCTTCCCGCGGTCGAATTCGGTGAAACGAAATTCCGATCGAGCGTCGCCTCGAGTCAATCCATCGATCCTTGTTTCGTCCGTAAAATTACTCGCCCGAAGATCCCCGGTCCAGCGACGAGTTTTATTATTGTTACGCCGCTCCGCGTTGCGTTCGATCGAACCTCGTGTCAGATTTTATATGAGTTACGCCTCGGTGCAGCGTCGAGAGAGTAATCCTTGTTGAGAGTTCGATTCGGTGTATATTACGATGTTACCGAGAGTCGTAGTTGTAAATTCGGTTCGCCGGCGAGAACAGTGGACGGGGGACCCGGAAAGAATGCGATCCGTTTCCTCGGATGCGGCGCCGGAGAAAACAGGTACTTCGTCGAGCACGAGTTTAACGAGACGCGGAAGAATAGCGGCAGTAAAAGAATGCCAGCGGCGGGACGCACGGGAAATAATTAAAAGAGTCGCGAGGCTCGAGTGCTCGAATTGCCTGTTTTTCGCAGCGACCCCGGGATCCATGTCGATCGAGACCGAGCGATCGATCATTCGCTGGTGGAACCGTTTGGATGGTCGAGGAACACTACGATGTATACAGACATTTAACGAAAATGGAACTATCAGTACATTACGACTTTGTTTTATAAAAGATACTCGCAAAACCAACCGACTGCAGCCGTTTTTATTCGCTAACCCTTCCAACGATCTCTATAGTTAGTTATCATGGCGATAATATAGTAATTATCCGCAGACTGCGGTTCTTTGTGCAATTCATTCATTCGTAGATCTTCGATTTTAAAATTGATCATTGCAGTAGTTCTATCGAAATTGTGGAAATAAAATGAATTCGATTTTAATTCAAACTCTCATCGTCTGATAATAAAATTGTGAATTTTAAATAAATACTGCTGATCAGTGAATTATATCCTGCAGTTGTTGACCTACTTATTTATTATTAGCGCCTTAAACCATACGAGTCTTATACGGCAGACTAGAATTTTGTACATTATATGCAATAGTTATCAGAAATTAATAATTAAATTCTTATGTTACATTTTATTATAGACTAGCCGATTTTATTATTTATTATTTTATACATTCGCGTAATCGTCGTCAAAAGTCGAGACAGAAGTACACCGCAGTGCCATTCGGTGTTCAATCGCGACGCAGTTCCAACGCTAGGATTCGGCCCTTTGTGCCGAAGAAGGTCGCATTATTATTATTTAAAGAAGTTTCCTTTCGCCTTTGCCTTCAAGTTTTTTCCGCATCGAAGCGGTCGTGTAAGTTGTTCGGAAAAGCGGAGAGAAGATTTTCTATTGAGTTCGCGGAAGAAATCATTCGCAAACAACTGCGGCGGCTAGTGTGAAGTAAGTTGCTGACTAATTTCGAGCGGAAACGAGTTTCGAAACAGGTAAGTGCTTACATTATCTTCCGGGGTGTTTCCGTTTAAACTTAATACGACTCGGATTTATAAAAGCTTCCGCAAAGCTGCTTATAGTAAATAACTTATAACGGAGTTCGAAGCCGGGCCGAACTTCGTAAGACGGACAGTTCCGTGCGACGAAATTCGCTTCGAGGAGCCCCGAGACAGCCCCGGCAAGTTTTAAACAATGGTCCTCGCTAGCGAACTTGTTAATAGCTGTGTTTCTGATAAGCTATCGCTCCGCTTGCTCGCCGATTAGGGCGCTGCTCCTTCCTCGAGGTCTATCCGAGAGATATACCGTCGCCTCTAAATGTATGAACAAGTTATAAACTATAAGTATAATCCTGCGCAGGTGGAATTCTCTTTCAATTTAACGGAATTATATCTTTTAAACAAACCTGACAGTTTTGTTCATACGTAAATATATGTATAGTCTTTTGAATTTCTAAATCCAAATCTCACCGAAGATGTGCTTGAACGGTGCGTCTTTGAGAATTTTTCCCTCATACACCAAATAATGCACCTCTATGACACTTAGCAGATTTATTCATACATGTATGGACCACATCTATAAATTATTATACAATACTATCTCTAAAACTATAGCGAAGAATCACGTTAATCGATTGTTTCATCAGAAATAAACTCTGCCGAAATGAACGTTATCCTACTTCTAAACCTTAGAAATCGAAGAAGAAATAATTCTTAACGAATTAACACGAATCTAGTAAAAACACGCTATCGTTATACTAATATCCAAACACCGTAACCATCGTAAAAATTACAAACTTGTATAGATTAACTGACCGCGCTTAAAATTCTCGAGCCGTTTGTTGGTTGCAAGAAATCGGCTGTAACTCCGGTCCACCCAGTAGAAGCCCGGAATAAAATTTCAATACATTCGAATGGAATTCGCGTACGGCGACGCGACGCGACGCGACGTCGGCGGCCGTATATGCTGTATATAAGGATCAGAGAATTGGAATGGCAAAGATACCCGAACGGTTCGCGCGCTGGAAACAGAATTCAATTCCGTTCTACGATTTCCCGTAGACCCCATTGTGACGATGGTAACCGGGCACGATTTTCCAGCGGCGTAAGCGGGCATCAATCGGATTCAGCGTGGAATGAGAGTCCGGACTTAGCCGGCGATCTATCGCGGTATCTGTACGCGGGATACGGACTTCCAAAAGTGCCTTGTGCACGTATTCCTTGAGCTGAACGCGTCCGGAACTGTTTCGAATTAATCCCGTAAGCCGCTCGATCCTACCACGGAATTTAGGAATTTTCTGAGCAGACGATTCCCGTGTTGTTTCTTCCCTCCGGATTCTTGTTGGCTGGTGGTTCCTCGAGAAACCGGCGCTAGAATTTTCATTCTGAATTTAGTTAACAGTTCGCTTAACCCTGTTGTTTTATTCGAATCTGTTTGACCTGAAATCGTGGTGCAGATAATACTTATGTTAATATAAGCTTGGGGAAGTTGTAGTCGCTCTTGGCCAACTCGTAAATGCGTAGAGTAGCACGAGTGTTACACAATTGACAGGAGAGAACTGTTTATAAAATTATGATAAAAATATTTATAGACAGACTGAAGAAATAATACAAAAATTCAGAGTTTGCATAAAGCGCAAAAATATGTAATAATTGTTAATTGGTAGTAGATAGCTGAAATTACAGTTATTGATTGGATATTGCAGTAGTTATAGTGATTATAGTAATTGACAGGTTAGCTGACAGTGATTGACCTTTCTATTAGGGCAGTCGTAAAAACACTCCATCATTTTTGATAATACAAAACAGTTTATTCATCAAGGATAACTTAAATTTATAGTGGATAACAATTTGTCCAAACGTGACAGTAATTATAGTTAACTATAAAAATCGTGTTAGTCTAAACAAGGATATTGACTTCTCACTTTTTTACTTTTGGCATCTTTGACTAGAATAATGCAACTAAAATAAAAATTCTTATAACTTATATATTTAACAGAATTCTACCTCTTTAAGAATAATATCTATATATTTTATGATAACTGCCTTTATATTATTTACTAATTCAGATGACGCCAACACATTATACAATTATGTTAATCACTGAATAAGTAACGTCATAACCTCAAATTAGTTATTGTCCTACCCTAGTCAATCACTATGAAGAAAGAAGATTCTGGTAAAAAATTTTTAGTCAAATAGCTTCTTTTTGTAAACTTTACAGCATATATTATACATATGTAATAATTATATGAATTGTTACAGTTCTGATTAAGTTAATCTATGCAAAAATTATTGACTACTATAATTGTGATTTTTAGATCAAGTTACGTAGATTCCATGAAATCTCTCTCTCTCTCTCTCTCTCTCTCTCTCTTTCTCTCTCTTATTTATTAATTACTTATTATCGTCATTCTATAAAATGCACAAAATATTTACGAATTCGCACATTCTCTACCGACCTCCGTCAGCCACAATTTCCCACTCAGCGAAAATCTCCCAACCAAAGAATTCTGAAATTCTCTGGAAAATAATTCGCTCGAGACCCGGAAAACCATTTTGAATAATTTCTACCGGTTCTCGAGAAAAGAATTTCCAAAGAACCCCGATCTCCTCTCGGGTCTGTTGACTGAAAATTCCATAGTGTTTTCCAGCGCTGCACAAAAGGTTAATTAAAATCTCCGAATGTCAGGAACGGTCGGAGAGGTTCTAGGTTTTCAGCACTCGTATCGCCGAGCAGCACACACGCCGGCTTCTCAGCAGGGAATTCCGCCTTAAATCGATTTGCGTCAGGTGAGCATCAACTCGGCCGCACCGGTGCCTCGTGAATGCGCAGCAATGCTATTCGAGCAATAACAATTTGGTTCATGAAAGCCGAAACTACGATCTGCCGATATTCACTTCCGATTGATTCTCGGCCGCTTTGACTCTGCCGCGTGTGCCAGAGACGCGAGCCGCGGCGTGATGTATCTCCCGAGCACGCACACACGTTTCGAATTAGGGCAGCGCGGCGGAGGTTGCGCGCCGGCGAGGCTCGCCCGGGAGGGTAGCAGCTGATAGCGATACCTTAGAGCGTGTTCATAATCGGTATCGATCCGCGGTCATTAACGACAACCGACCGGGTGCTCGAATCCGGAAGGCAAATGGACCGGGAATGATCGATGAAATCTTGCGTTTGACAAAAGTGAAATACAGGCTCGGGCCGCCGTTGCAGCATCCTTCCGATCCGCTTTGTGTCCTGCGATATAAAAGCGCGATCCCTTAGCATTGCTCCAATTTCATGGCGCAACATCTTTGCGAACCCGAAAATCAAAAGTCCGCACCCTGACGATCCGAAAACATTGCGATCTTTAGTCATTTTTTCTGGAAAAACGAATGCAGATATTTTTAATTCGAATACGTGATTTGAAAATGCATAGATCGGAGAACCTATGGCAATTTTTTGGTTGCGAGATCTTCAGAAATACTTGCGAGATCCTCAAAATGCTCCCAGAAGAGTCATCGGTGTCGTAAAAATACATTTTCCACTTTAATCTCCGAGCGGAATATCTATTTTGCAATTAAATTTTCAGGGTTTTATCGTGGTGAAATTTTTCCATGGAAGCATGGTAAGAGGACGGTGGAAAGACAGTGCCTAGGGGAAGCGAGACGACCGAGGAAACAATTTCATTTCGCCCGGAAGCGACGGCGCCGCCGCGATCGGGCCTTGATCTCGATCAAAGTGTTCTTAAACGAGGGTATCTGCCAATTAATTCGCGCCACTGACGGTCCTTCGTTTCGACGGGGGAATGAAATTTTTTCTCCGGGCGACGCGGGACTACTAATCGCCGGGGAACGCGACTCGGAATGTCTGATCGGCGCGAATTCCTATGTGCAAATGAGATTCTGACGCGAGTCCCGGGGAGGGCCGAACGTGTTATTGGAAAGGATTCTAACGACAGGGAATCGAAGGAATCCCGCGAGCCGATCAACTGCATGGCTGAATGGGATGGAGGAGCGATACGGTTGCAATTGCCATGAAATCGCAGGAACCTAGGGCTAGCTGCGATCAAATTTTAATCAGCTATTCGGACGAGAAACGGAAATTTATTCGAAGATGGAATGCTAAAGTTGAAACAGCTAAATGTACAATATATTGGATTCCATAATTCATTAATAAAATATAACGCTTTTAATCAAAGAATCGAAATGATTTATAATATAATTGTGGGGGTAACTGTTCATAAAATTTCAATATTATTACATATTAATAAATTTTAACCTGAGAATTTATCGTTTAAAGTCAAAATTAAAATACGTGAAGCTTGTCATGTAAATTACTTAAATTAATTACTTAAATTACGTAAATTACATGTATTGATAAAATGATTATAGTAAAAATCTTTCTAATTATTGATCAATTACCTAAGAAATGTCTAAGAATAGCGAAGAGCATTGTCGAAAGTGCTTCCCTCGAGCTGCAAAATGAAACTAGATTTATTGGAATTAAATTAGCTAAAAACTGTCTGATAGAAAATATTTCTCAATATCGGAGGTTATCGATTTCTAAGTTCACAATTATTTACAAGACTGATAGAATTTTCTGTGTGAAACGGCGCAGTCTAGAGCGACAGTGCTCGGTATTCCAATGTACGGCTTCATTGCGCAAATTTGCTGGGGACTCTACCCGATTCGGAATCGAGTCCGCAGCCTGTCGGAAGTGTCCACATCTTCAGCAGCGTACTGCTAAGAGGAAGGAACCCGGGAAGGTGGCAGGGAATTTATTGGAACGTAGTCGAAGCCATCAGCCCCGGCTAGCTCGCCGCGATAGTAACTAGTTCGGACGCGCGAAACGGGAATGGCGGACCAAACGACGCGAACGAAACGCTAATTAGCCGAGACGAGAACTCGCCAGGGACACCGAAACGAGAATGAAATTTACTCGAAAGTCGATGCAATCAGGCCGGCTGGCGAACGGAAATTGAACCGGGCTTGGGCACCCTGTACCTCCGACGGATACCCTGGCCGTTTTAAAATACGGCCAACTTTCTCAAACATCGGATTTCGGCCGACAAACTTGCTCGAGGACACTTCATCGACCAGAATATCACCGTCTCTCTGGATGAATATTAATTAGCTTCGCCGAAAAGATCTGGTCCGTTCCTTCGCTCGCAACGTCTGGCTACAATTTGCATTCGCTGGGCAACGGGGGTGTTTGGCTTCGTTTGAAGGCCGATTGCTCTGCGATAGTTTGCTGCGGTTCGATAATTGTTATTCTTTGTTTCCGTGGTTGAGGAAACTTTCTTCTATAAGGTAAACCTCGAGCACTTGCTAAAGCAACAGAACATTGAGTTGCAACAGAGTATCGGAGAGCAATCGGCCATCAAACCGAGCCAAACACCTCGGCTGTTCAGTAAAGACTAGTTGTAGACAAATATTTGGATATACATATACAGGGTGGTCCATGCAACTTCCAAATATGCAATGGGCAACAAATTTTTCAATACAAAGGTTGCGTTGTTTAAAGTAGTATAGTATATAGTGCATTTATTTATTTTATAAGTGCAGCCGTTTGGGAGATTTGAAGGTCAACTTGTTTTCTTAAATGGAATACTATATTTTTTATATAAAAGTAAGACTTTTAATTAAGTAATACTTATTTTTGTATAAAAATTAGCGACGTATTTGGTTGTTGCAGATGACAATAATCTTGTTAGCTTTACTCTCGCTTTTGCTCCTTATGGAACCAGTGCAGTTGCTGAAAGACACCCTTACTTAGGTTGTTGAATAAGAATTTGAATCCATCTACCAACGTATACAATTTTTTGCAAAATTTTCTGCTTCTCCTCGACTCAAGCGAGTTGAATCTATCTCAAGCGAATCGGTTGAATTGCTATTCAAAGCCAGCGAATTATTTCATTATACGAAACGAACTTTTCGCCGAAACGAGCGCATCTGCAGGCGAGAATTGACACGGAGTGGCCTAGAGAATGTCAATGAGAGTATACCGGGACCATTTTTCGTTACGTATAGCGCGCGGGAGGAGGCTAGAGCGTTCGCAGGAGGCGCGGCAAGAATAATAATCGCGAGAAGGGAAAACAAGCGGGGCGAGAACATCGCGTTCACGGCGGAGGATCGAAGGGAGCGGGTTGCGGATCGAACCGGGGATATGAAATGTTTGTAAAGTAAATTTCGCTCGGGCACGAAAGAAGAGGACAACTCGATTTCGAGTTTTAATCCAATCCTCGGCTCCCGGGGGTCCGTGGCCCCCGCTCCCCCGCCCTTATCCCGTGGATCGGTTCGTGTTGACAAGCCACGCCCGGCCTTATTCAGTCCTCCTTTCTGTTTTCTCCATTTCCTGTCCCGCCATTTCCTTGGCATCTGTATTCCCGGCTCGCGGAAATATCCGTCCGGAAGAAGCAGCGTCTCTCCAACGACTATAACTCTCCCGCCTCCCTGTTCCGAGTGGCTGACGCGAGCAAACATTGTCGCACCGACGCAAACATGTATTAGAGTGTCCTCTACTACACAACTTCCTGGGGCTCCCGGGCATGTTTGTTAACGTGTTTTGGATTGTTTGAAGGCTTTCTCACGTGCTTGCGATTTTTTCCCTATTGAGCCAAATAAGATGTCGTTTTAACACCGACTTGGTCGTAACAGTCTGCGCCATATTTACACATTACTATCGTTCTTTTATTTGTTATTTATTATTTTCTTACTTGTTATTTATTATTTTATCATTTGTTATTCATTATTTATGATTATTATTATTAATTACGGTGATCATTGAGCGGAGAGTCGTACCAGTAACTGGAATTTACAAATCGAAGAAGCTGTTTATTTAGAATTCTTTTTTCCTTAAACTAAAGAAGACGTCTTTATGGCACTTCCCAGTCTTATTCACGCATGTCTGGACCATAACTGTGAATTTTTATACATCGTCAATGTTAATACTGTCGTTGCTGTGCACCAAAACAGTATAGTACTCATTGGGAATGTCGAAGCGGTTCCTGCTCGAAACAACTTTTGTGTAACTATAGGGTATCCAAAAAAGGTCTAAAAATCCAGAGATGGGGCCAAGTGATCGACCAACGAGCGGTCGAAGCCCAGTTTCGCTCATTGACTCAGCCGCCTCGCATCAGCGGTACTCGTCTCTCATTGGTCAATATCTTTTTCATACTAACTAGTTAACGACACCTCAGAGAAAAATTTTATACAGGAAAAAGTTACTTCAAATGACCTCAGGTATCCCCCGTCTCTGTATTGTTAGACATTTTTGAGACACCCTGTACATCTTTAGAGACGACCCATTGCTAGTACAAACATGAACGAACTTCCTCGGGGCGTTGATCTTTACGACGTATTTCAGGGTCGTTGCAGGTAGTACGGAGTTTCGAGAGAAACGGGGGCGTTTTAGATGTTACATATTGGTGACGGAAATACACAGCGAACAGAAGGAAAGGAAAGAGGCAAACGTCGTTAGCGACGAACTGAGGGATTACTGAGAAGGTGAGCAACCATTTTCCTCGAGGAGTATGGGATTTGCGGGCGCAGCTAGCGCGGGATTTGCGCCGGGGGAAGAAGAATCGCTGCGATCGGGAAACGTCGCGGGATAAAGAGAGCGAGATAGGCAGCAAGAGCGAGAGAGAGAGAAAGGGGAAGAGAGAAAGAAAGAGAGAGAAAGAGCTACGTGCCAAGGAACTTTCGGAACAGACTCCGGAGCAAAGTGGCCGAGAACGGGAGAACCGGGAATGAATTGCCCGTGGAAAATGTGTTACGTATTGGAGATACACGTCGGGCAAAATTTAACCTCTTAGATCCGTGCTGTATAGACATGCTGGAAAGGAAACAGCTTCAGTGTCTATCACATGGAAACATAATTGTGAACTGTATTCTGGAAAGTAGACATATATATATAGACATTTATATATAGGTAGATTTGAGCCGTTTATCTTCATAGTGGTCTAAGTCCGTTTGTCAGTTTTTGTTATTGACTGCGATATTATTCGCTTAATAATTGCTATTATTTGAATAGGAATTGTAAAAAGTCTCTTAGATACACTTAGGCGATATAACACATTGGTATTGTATACGTATATCTTTTTATTTTTTTTTTTTTGGAAAGCATACTTTTAAATATCTCAATTTTAATAAAAATGGACGTAGACCACTTTGAAAATAAAAGGCTCATATAAAGTAACTTATATACTTTTCAAAAAGGAGTGTTCACACATCTCACACATTGTTCCAGTCTTTACAGTTGATTTAAATCTTTTCCAAGGTCCCGGGATTCAGTTTAGGTGCGAATAGAGTAAATTCTCCGTAACTGTCCCTCAGTTTGTAGAAAAAAATGGACAATTAGGAAAGTGGATATTATTCGAGTCTGATGGCTCGTTTTTATAGTTGTTGACAATTTTTCCCAACTGTCCCTCAGTTTGAAAACAGAAACGAACACTTAGGGAAGAGGAGATGCGACTATCGAGCCTTGTGGCTCGTTTTCATAGTTGACAATCGTTGTTAATAATCCTCTTTAACTGTCCCTAAGCTTATAAACAGAAATGGTCAATTAGAAAAGAGGGCCTACGATTATATAAGCCCCACGGCTTGCCTTTATAATTATTGACAATTGCTGACAATCTTCCCTAACTGTCCCTCGGCTTGCAAACAGAAATGGATAATTAGAGAAGAAAAAATTCGATCATTCGAGCCTCGCAGCTTATTTTCATAACTCTTAACAATCAACAACTACACAAACAAACCGCTAGAATCGAATAATCGTATTCCCTCTTCCGGAATTGTCCACTTCTGTTCGCAAACTAAGGGACAGTTACGGAGAATTCCTGCGATCTGTCAAATCGCGAATACTGCGAAAAAGATTTCAATACATCGTTCGAACCTCGTCGAATGAAATATCGGTCGACTCTACATTTCTTTCGCAGTAATTCGCGTAATAATCGCGTCAGTCGTTGGAGTCGGATGGAGCGGGGAATAATGGGGTGCGGGGGCAAGGGTCACAGGAGCCCGATACCCGGCGATGTTTCATCGGCGATGATTTATCGAATGGAAGGCGAGCACGGCTCGTAAGTCGACATTCATAAGATCGTTCACTCCGAGAAAGGCGAGCCCGGCTTCGTTAATGTAATGGATGCTGAAACTACAGTGATCGCGTCGAGCGTGGCGAAGGGGGTCGGAGAGGGGGTTAAAGGGGGTGGATCGCGCGCTGTTCGATCCTTTTTAGACACGCGAGAACAACCGTAAACGGATCGGCCCGGTGAGGATCGATGGCGAGAACGACGTATGATCGCTCACGCGTGATTGGACGAAAGGATGGAATTATTCATGATAGTAGTTTGATCAGCCACACGCGGCGCGCGTCTCGAATAAAATGACGTATTTCGTTATCGTCGCGGCGCAACACCGGGCCGAGTGTATTAAAAACGCGGCTGGCTGACGCGCAGGAAAATTGAGACCGTCAGTCATTCTTCTCGCCTCTTCTTTGTTCTTGTCGCACGGTGGTTTCGATATTAATCGATGCGGCTATCGAAATAACTTCGTATTTGCACGGTGTGCTGCTCGTATTGTTTGTATTTTGTCCCGTGCATTTATTTAGCAATTGAGCCGTCGATTTCGAAAGTGTCATAGGTCCATTTGTATTGAAATTGGGATATTTAAACGTACGTGCGATTCTTTGATAGTTTATTACATAACAGCATAAACAACAACTTATACTTTATTTCCTAACAGAAATAAGACATCTACGTTACAAAGAAAGCCACAGCGACATTGGAGATAATTATATAAGCGCCAAATATGACGATTGTCGTTAAGATTTTTGCGATATAGTGTTACTCGTGTAGGTTAAAGGGTTGTATTAAAAAGAAAATAAAAAATATACGTATATGACACCAACATGTCACACTGCCTATATGTATCTAAGAGACATACGATTCCTATTAAAATAATAGTAATTATTAAGTGAATAATACACATGTTACTGCAGTCGCATAACCTTGACAAACGAACTTAGGTCACTTTCAGAATAATCGGCTAATAACTACAGCCAAAAATGAAACAAAGAAACGTCGTTCTTTTTTCAGGTTCCAGAACCTCCTCTCACCTCGAAGGAACACAAGATTATGGCGTCACCGTCGTCGTTGTTCCCGTCCGTCTAGTATAGAAACAGCGCTCGCGTCGCCAGATAATAAGGCGCGCAATTAGGCGACGGCAGACAATGCCATCGACGTAATTTAATTGGAATCGCGTTCGCTGGGTCCCGTTCGATAGGAGCCCGGCAACTTCCGCGCAACAATTGTTACACCTGTAATGCGCGAGTTTATGCGTAATTGAATGAAAAGAGACCGCGCCGTCGTGTCGTGTATCCCCGAGGGAGACCGTCCTCTCTTTCCGTCTCTTGCTCTCTGAATCCCGCCCTGTCCCTTTCCCGACGCGACTCCGGTACGGTCCTTTATAGAGCGAGTTAGAGCGGCTACGATGTTTAATTAGTGTCAGTTTTCGAGCGTGTCTCCGAGGATTTCGGTCTCTCATTACCGGCAACGAGGCGATATTAGCCCCGGCTATGTTCACGCTAACTCGTTGATTAACGAACCGACTCTGGACGCTGAGTTTTCTATGGGAAGACGCTAAATCAATTGCCATGGACCCAGGAGGACACGGCACGACGTGCTTGCGCCGTAGCTGCGACGACCGCGGTCTGCTCCTCGATATGATAATATTGTTCAACGCGTTTTAATGTGGCGACTTAGCGTGTTGAATTCCGATCTAGAAATCACGTTGCTCTAACACTGTGAGTTTCGAAAAAATTCAATTTTTAATATCGATCCGACCTTGTGCTTTTGCTTCGAGTCGCATTTGCGGCTTTAGGGATTTTTCCTGCTTCGACTGTGGAAGCTATCCGAATGATTCATACGTAGAACGATTGCTTAGGGTTTTCCGAACGAAATGGTATATTTTTAGATGATATTGTAAGTAAGTAATTATTTCTTTAAATTAAGTATTCTTGAAATCAACGCTAAGACATTTATTTTGCTTTTTAATGATTGTTATGCAAGTAACGCATGTGTTGGATAAATAACTCGTAAATGTGTTTTTACAATTCGAATAGTCGTAAATGAAAGAATCAGTGACCCGTCATTTTGACGTAAGCATACCGTTGTTTAAATATTGTTCGAAAGGAGTCAAACACCAGATATCGTTTTACTTTGATGATTAACCCTTTGCTGTACCATTTTCTTCATGATTTATAGAAGAAAAAGGAATGTATATATTGCGTGCCTAATAGCTTGAATATTTAAACATTAACTTCAAGAGAACAGCATTGTATTCCGACTTAAAAGATGGAATGACATCCATAACAGATTATTACAAAAAATATTTTGACGAAATATTTTTGACAAAAGTATTTCATACTCGTAAAAATATGACAAGAGGTTAATGATAGCATAATAATTTGAATTACCGATAATTATGTACAGTACATTGCAGAATCGCGAGATCAAGTATCACGCATTATACTAAGAAGCGCGGAGCTACAGTTTCGCCACCGAAGAGGCGCACTTAATTTTTACGGCGCAACGAGCCTGGTTTAATTCGATATCTGGACGCCGTAAACAGAGATCGTATAATCGATCCGGATTTCCATCCGTCACAATTTCCATCGGAAACGATGCAGATCTAATTACAGATTTCTCGAAGAAATCCGAGGAAGGGCGGAAGATACCGCGGGGACTTTACGAGGTTGGCTCAGCGTTTCTCAGTTTCCCATAAAATTGAATCCATAGATTGCGGTGCCGGCGAGCTTAACTGTGACCCGAGTGTACCGGAAGCTTCCAATATGGTGGAGAAGTTGGTACACGTTCCCCTTCCCAGCCGTGGCAGTAAAGAAAAAGATTAGGCGACGCGGAGGATGTTGGACTCTGGGACTAAATGTTATCCTCGCAGGAACATGGCCACCTCTGTCGATGGCTTTATGCCGTGTACACATTGCTGCGCGTGATTCGCGTTCCTAATTGTTATCACGACGCTAGAAACTGTAATTATCTCGCGGCGGTTTCACTTTAATATCGGGCAAGCATTTCTCTCGATTTAATCGAAAAATCGGATGCGAGCTGTAATTGTTCGAGCTTGTATTCGAGTGGAATAAACGTATTGTGTTGTAAAATATTCTAAATAATTCAATTCTAAATAATAAAATTGCATTATTCGTATCAAGTAATAATTATATTTTAATAAATAAATATATTTATTTAATAGCATAGTCGTTTAATAACGTAAATTAATAAATATATATATTTATTCATTTATGTTATTAAATGATTGTTTCGTAAAGAAAATGTGAATGATTCCAGCTGATAATCGTATAAAAAAACTACCTTCTCATATTTTTAACGTATAGGTCATTTAAGGAGGGAGAACATTATTTTCAGGGGTTGTTGGTAGAATTTCGTAGGGGATGCTTTATTATGATAATCGAGTCTTTTATCGATCGGAAATAATTAGCGGAGAAATCACGGGACAATAGAGCGCGGAGCAACGTCGCCGGAGGATTTTCACGGGAAACCGTCCGTGACAGGATGGAAAAGGAATCCATACGTAATCGTGAGAAGTGATCGGAAATAACACACCGCTGTGGTTCGTTAAACCGGCTCGAGCAACGGGAATGGTGCGTGGCCGAAGAGATACGCGAATTATCACGGTTACCGGCTCATTCGATCGATGCGCGGATTCAGCGTGCTCGAAACGTGTCCCGTTCGGTAATTGATTTTCAAGTAGCTCGCGTGTACAATAAGGGTCGCAGGAAAATTACTTGGAAACACCGTCGAACAATCGTATCGACGACTGCTTTCCAATTGACAGGCTAGAAGAATGCCGTTCTATTACTCTTCCGCCTAAACCAATTCCTTCCAGCTCGAACATTTCAATTGACATCATACGCTGAATCAATGTTCAACGAACATTTATACGAATCATTTCAGCAGAATGTTCGAATCGAAACTAACCATTCAGTTTATTATAAAATCTAATTTATTATCAAATTTTAGGTTTATAAAACCTAATTTACTTTAGAAGAATTAATTTATTTTATAAAAATTCCAGGACCTATTATATTTACCGATGAAGATTCTCTAAAAAATATGTTTCAATTTTCTTTTAAAACAATACTTGCATCTCATACGGTTCAATTTAACAAAGGAATTTCAAATAAAATTTCCAATATGAACAATTTCACACAGCACAACTCTATTTTCGTAAAATTAATTTTTATAAAATAAACTCAATTAATTTTATAAAAATAGAGTAAATAATTGCTTAAGTTTTATAAAATAGACTTGACTGTTTATTTTATGAATAAACTGAATTAAATAAACTGAAACTGTTTACATTGGAAATTTTATTTGGAGTTCCTTTGTTAAATTAAACGAGTATTGCAATGTTTTAAAATTGGAACAGGCCAAATATTTTTTTAAAGTATCGTAGGTCAAGGAATTTTTCTGCAGGAATCATGAGTGAATTGAGATTAGGTGGCTCGATGACCGGAAGTTCGTTTCAGTATTTCGTCTGCATCGGAACGATCGAACAACGGAGAAACTCGGATTGTTAATAGTTCGACGTCGAAAGAACGCGAGCGAGGTGAACAATACCAAAGTCGAACTTTCTATGATAAATCGTGGAGCCTTCCGTGTGGTGGTTCTTCCGTTTCCCGTTTTGAATGGACTGTCCCCTTATCGGACGGCGCCTCGGCGGATAATGTTGCGCATAATATTAGCATCGAATTAATTGGCATTTATCTGTGACAATTTTCCCTTCAAATTACCATGCAATTACTTACATTCGTCGTTTACAAAGTACACCGGAGATTAATTATTCCGACTACGGAACTAGATCAATATTATAGATCAAAATTAGACAATATCTCTGTCATCGAAGCTTGATTAATCAAACGACAGTGGATTCTTCGGTCGGTAGATTGTCAAGTAAATCGTGTAATAAATTCATCGTCGATCGAGATAATCGATTTATCAGAAAACGAACAATTTCAACCATATCGAGCCGTAATGAATTCCATACTGTCACGCGGCCCGACGAATCAGCGGCTTTAATTAATTTGATCATTCTCGTTCGACCGCGTCGGACAAAAATCTACGCAAAACAGTGCTCGTAAATCGGAATAATCGATTTGTCGAGGTGATTAACAATCACTCGAGCAGCGCCGGGCAGACCGATAAAATTAATCGGCGAATGACAGCCGGCCAGCTGTTTTACATCGCGTAACGCAGCCTTAATTCGTTTCATTATCCAATCTTGATTTACTGCTGGACGAATCGATCAAACGGATCCATTTAACAACCGGCACGCCGCCCCGCGCATAATACATCATCTTATTAATAAATCTAACTCGGCCGCGATCGGTCACATTTGTCCGCATCATGGATTCATAAATTACCGGTAATGACGCATCGGTCATTACGCAGTTAAGTAATCGTAATGAAGTTAGCGGTCATTTGATAAATTGAATGGCGGCCATTAAAACGGCCGGCACCGGGCCACTCCAATAAACGTATTGCCCCGGCGTGTAATGTAATCTGCAAAGTAGAACCGCGCTGGTACAGTGAATTCTAACGAGCCGTGTTTTCTTGGCCTGGGCCGACGTGTCCGGGCCACCGCCCACCGTATTCCTTAAATTAAATTGGAAAACTTCATCAACGCTAAAACTGTTTGCCGCCCCTCAAAATTGACTGCCTGCAAACCGGAAGAGAACCGCGTGGGTGGGGCGTACTCAACAAATTAAATATCGGCCCTCGAAAATCCTGTCGTCCTGGCCCGACCGCTGAAAATCTCGCCATCTTCGCGATTTTTTTTCTGTGAAGCCAGAACGCGATTTTTGTCGACACTTGCGGAATAATTCAATTCATATTTAAGGAACGGATATAAATTTTTTTATTGAAAAATATTTCGTTAGAACGGATATATAAATATTTATATAGAGCTGATTATTAGCGATGCAAACCTGCGAGCATACTGTTAAAATTCAGATGAAATTCGCGATTTTTTTTCTATGAAACTGGAAGGCGATTATTTGTTAAACTTTTTGGATATTTTAATATATACTTAAGGAACGCGTGAAAACTTTTTCGTTGACAGGTATTGCATAAAAATAGATATATAAACATTTATAGGCGATATTCGATTTTCGAAAGGAAACGAATCAATTCTTATGTGTATCATGATACTGTGTGGTATTTAATACAGGATTGCACTACTCTCGCAGGAAGATTCTGTCTAATTGCTTGATTGCCATCTTTACTAACCATTTATCTTCCGGATTCGCCTGCTTCTAAATGGAATTTAGGGATAGACAGAGAGGGAGAAAGAGAGAGAAAGAGAGAGAGAGAGGGAGAGAGAGAGTGGTTCATTTACGAGACTCGTAATCTTGATTCGTTCTTCATTGATCAGCAGCTTCACTGCCCCACTAGGAGACAGTGAATCAAACCCGAACAATTAGGTTTATCTGCCTTTACTATCGGGTGTCAGCCGGTGTGCTCGCCGTTGCATTTCTCGCTGCAGTTTACGACAGTTGTAGCTGTGTCTGAGTTCCTCCGGTATGCTAAAGTAACGACCTCGTATAACGGAACGAAAAATGTTTAGTTTGATGGTACTGTCTATGGACCATATACCCTGAAACTTTCAATAATAAATTCGCTAAACTGCCGAACTTATGAATTTTTTAACTAACACTAGGATATCTCCATCGAAAGTAGTTTTCTGAAATTGACTTGCATGATAAGGTTCACTTTAACGTGCTGTAACTTTGTAAGAAAAAATCGCAGCCGAGTTTCTTTTTTTTCTAATTAAAGGAGAATAGTCAAGCTTTTCTCATATCTAACCGGTATCTTTGAAAAAAATTTTACAAAGGCCATGTATTTTTTCAAACTTCGGTAATTTTAAATGTGTTATTTCAAGGTTATGTCAAGGTTATTTAAATGATTACAGTAGCGAAGATGTATCAGAATTAAAATTCGAAAAGACTATCGTAAAGTAGAGATTTCAAGCTATAATCTAAAAAGAAGCTTATCATTTTACGATAATTTTTCGCAAAGTTATCGTCAGTTAAAGTTGACCAACTTTATCAAAAATTTGTCTGCGCTGTAATTTGTTAATTATTATTTTAATCATTCCAAATAATTTAAGAAGCACAGAAATATATTTTAATATTTTCTGAAATTGCGATTTAAGCAGCAATGTTTTCCGCACGACGAGGATACTCGTTATAATTTTATCTGTAACTGTGCCAACAGAAATTACGTTGAAAACTCTATTCTGCGAAAATGAATTTACGTCAGATGGCGTTTGCGGAATATAGTTGCACTGCCGCGTGATCCACAGGGCGGAGCACGTAAATGGGAACACCTAGAAACTGTTTACGACTACGTTAAACTTCCGAAGGGGCGAGCAAAATGGCCGAAGGGAAACATTTCTTCGAGGCTCTCGAACGGCTTAACTTTCCTTCGAACTGCTCTTTTTATACATCTATAAGAAATATTTAGAAGTTCTTTACGTACAACCTGGCTCGCGAGTGTGCCAGAGCCATCCGAATCAATTCCGAAAGTTCGGCAACAAAATACTTCAAACAACCGCATCAGTTCGCTCGTCCAGTCTTCAAAGACTTTCGGTCGCAATTCGTCGACGAAGCTTACGAATCTTCCTTTGAAACCGAGCGAATCGATTAGGCTTCCACGGAAGCCTCGAAGGAAAATATATTACTTCATTAGAAAAATTCAGTATGCCCGATAGATGCTTCGGAATTTTATACTCGCCGCTACATTATTCATTTAATCAAGAGACTTCCCACGGACGTTCCTTTTTTGCAGAGTTCAAAGGACGGTGATTATCCTTCTGATGTTTATGCAGATTTGCTCTTCTACAGTCTACTTTGCGGATCAGAAAATAAAGTGGAAATTTTATCATATTTCGTCCGCTGTCATTAAAATGAATCTTAATATATTCGTTTCTCTTTCGACGAAGTTCCTCCAGTATTTTGGAATTTTTTAAGTTATACAGTGGTTTTTAAGTTACTTATTTATTCAATTTTTTAAGTTACTCGGTAGGATTTGATTGGCGCATGCAGATCGTTTTAGGCAGCTCCAACGAAAAATCAAGCTTCAATCGCGCCGTTTTATCGCTCGCTCGGCGGACACGCGCTCGGCTATCGAATCGAGAAAGTTCCAATGAAATCCGACAGGGGCTGATGAATGAGCCATGCGCCGATTTTAGATAATCTACGAAACGCTAACGATTGTAACGGGCCGGCCCGATATCAATTCACTTTTCCAATTGAGCATTCCCGGCTCCGCTGCGAGCTTATCGGCGGTCTCTCATTTTCCGTCTCATTTTCCGTCTCATTTTCCGCGTCTTGTATGCAGCGACAGGAACCTTTCCTTCGGCTCCATATCGTTGCCGCTCCACTTCGATCGTTCCCTCTGCCATTCTATTAACATAAAACATTCCCGAGGCGAGCGTATGGGAACCAGGCTGATTTAGGTCCGCGCGTAAAACAGATTGTCGCCGGAACCGGTGCTTCAACCCTCGTTCGGCAGACCGTTTCCCAAAGACACAGAGCCGAATCTTTCTGTAGTAAAATGATACTTGTCTAGCGGCTATGTCATGCGTGTCTAATCACTGGTAATTCGAAGCCGCTACTAGTTAACCCTTTGCACTCGGGTGAAGCGACTGCGCTCGTCCGAAGCGACGCTAAAAATTGATGAACTACTTTCAAAAGAATTTAGAACTATGCATAATAATGCTAAAATAATAGAACTACGCATGGCAATGCTTCCCTTCTATAATCTCTTAACTAATGTATTACTTCAGAATTACATATTATTACATATTATTCCGTGACAATGAAGTTGAATAGATGGAGAAGAGTACGGACTGCTTGGAAGAGTGAATAATTGTTCCTTCTTCGTTATTTCTACAATGTGACTCAATGTTGCAAGCTTCCCGGATTCCAAGGAAATCTCGATCGGTGCTCCGGTAATTTATGATCGGGGTCAGCTCTGATCAGTTAACCAGAAATGCAGAGGTCAACTGGCGAGCTAGCGGGCTGGCCATTCCCGCGGGGGATGCCGGGAATTCGCCTTCTGCTGGTTATCATTCCCGAACGAATACGACGAAATCATTCCGCGCGTTTCCGAGGCCGAAAAATTCGAGTCGCGGAACGCGGCGGCAGATTTATGTCGGGAACATTGTCTCCGATCGGGAGATTCTCGGTGGCGAACGGTCTCCAAATGGGCCCCGTTCGTCGGCCGCGATTAATCAACGCAATTAACAGCCGGACGAGGTTTTTCTCCATCGAGAGACGAGATTTCGAGGGCTCGCGCCTCAATTTCGAAACTTTCCAACCGTTATCTGCGACGTCTCTCGCTTCGAATGAGAAACGACCGGCCTCCCTCCACTCGATAACGACCCTTTTTCCAAGGAGAATCGACTGATCGGATTTTTTGGCGAGTTTGTCTCCCTTCGGAGTCGCCTTCGCAACCGTTCCGACGGCGTTCGTCTCTGTCATCGCGATACAAAAGAAGTTCCGTGGGAAAAAGAATAGATCGATGGAATGTTAATTCGCGTGGGTACACAGGAAACTCATTTCTGCGACTTCGCTTGCAGCCGAAGTCGATTTCTGCAGCCTCATTCGCAGCTCGCGGACCGAACGATAGCACGGTTTCAAATTAATTGATCTTCATTCGCCGAGCATTGCGATCATTATTTACGGATGAAAAGTGGTTCAACTTAAACGAGCTCGATGGTCTCGAACGAGTGCGTTAGACTCAACTTATTTCACTGGCACAACCCTCTCCGCTTGCAGCGAGGTCAATTTTCATCCAATCTCCGCAGAGAAAATCCCACATGTTCCAAAAAGCATCGCCAACACAGTACACTAAAGTCAAGCGATAAAAGACTCGGTACATTCCCACTAAAAAATCCCGAAGTTATACCCGCAACCCATTCCACCGCTCGAAAATTCAGCAAGAGACTCGATCTCCTTTCTTGCGAGCGCGGCGTTATCGCGAGGCCGGTCGAAAAAGCCTCGCGTTAAACTTGGAAATAATACGGTCCGCCGGTCGGAATAAAAATCGGAATTCGATAGCGGAAGCGCGAGGCGCGTCGGCGTGGGTGGCCGAAGGAAACAAAGGGAGAGGGGGCGACAAAGTGGCGTGGATCCCCGGCAAAGTAACTTCTAAATGGCGATGCCGGGAGGCAGGGAACGGTGTACGGAGGACTGTAGGGGTGTATATCACAAAAGGAAGCTGGCTCGCCGCAGAAAATTAAAGCCGCCCCGGCGCTGAACCCGCCCATATGTTCGCGTTCGCTCGTCTTATTACAGCAGCCCGAAATAGCGGCGCGCGGCGATACCGCCCGCGAGTTTATTGCACGAAAGAAGCCCCGAACTTCCTTCTCTCGGTTTCCTCTCTGAAGAGGAGAGAGAGGCGAGAGGAGCCGGGAGGAAAAAGGAGGGCATCGGCGCCGCGGGCCTCGCCGTTCCGCTCTCCTCCTCCCCGCGCCACGCCGCTCCTCGCGCATCGGGATTACGATGTTTTACGCTCCGCGGAGTTTCCCGAATTCCTGAAACCGAGCTGAATGCTGCGCTGGCCGGTCGTTTCGCTGCTTACTCGGCTCGTAGGAAAGCTTCTTAACGCGACTTAGCTCGCCCGCTGCTCGTCGAGCTTTTAATAGCGGATGGCTGACCCGGGCTCTCGAATTCGAGACACCCACTCGCCTCCACGAACAGCAGGGTGAATCCGCGGCTATTCGCTGGTCCCTCGGTTGCGTAAACGTGTAATTGCGGGATAAGCGGTGTGAGAGCAGCTTTCGGTGACGGAAGTAGTACTGTTTATAATCGGGTCGGTGGGGTGGGCAAGATTGTCTCCTGGCGAATGACAGAGGACAGGGATCGGGAGTAACAAGGGCGTTTTATGGCTGGGTACAAGTGATACAAGTTGGCCTGTAATTCGTCGAGTTGTTTGTAGTCTGTGATCGGCGAGTAGTGCGGACTAGTTTATGGACTGGCTGAGGGAGTGGGGGATCTGCGGGAGATGACACTGGGGCGTTAGATGTGGAGCAGAAGGTTTGGTTGGGGAGATAGACGATATAGACGGCTGATGGAACAGGGACTAGGATTTTTGGTAGTCAGTAGAAGAGAGTTTATAATTGTTGGGTATAGGGACACTAATATTCTTTAGTAAAAAGGCTAAGTATACTAATTTCTCTGCGCGTAGATCGTACAAATAATTTTTATGAATAAAAGATCATTTACTATTGGATTCCACTTCTTTTACATTAGAATAACGTAACCTATTAAATTCGCCGGACTGGCAAAGGGTTAAATATTAATAGCTTTTATTATTTGATAAAAGAGATAGAGAAATCGTTTTGTTTGTTAAGCTATTTTATTATTTCTTATTATTCCCTTATATATTCAAAGTTTAATTTTATTATCGGTATACTTAGCTTTTTTTACTAAAGAATATTAGTTTACCATAGACTATTACTTTACCATAAAGCAATCTGTTCTGTTAATAATCTGACGCATGTATGAGACAATTTATCACTGACCAAGTAGAATAAGTCTGTGTATGGTCAGACCTGCCGAATGAAATCATTCAATCATCAAGCAGATGAAATAAATGAGACAAAATATGAGCTTGATTAAAGAACTTTGCCTGTAAATTTCTATTTAAAACATTTTTATAACACCAGAAATTGCGAAAGAAAAAATCAGAAACAAGTAATTTCGATATCGGTAATTCTAGTGTTAATAATTTATATAATATTTCTGTTCTTAGGTTATATCTTCTGCATGTACCACCGGTGGCTCATCCCGTCCCACAGGGCAGACAAGAATGTATTATATTAACCTATCGCGAGCGTGTTAATCAGAACTCGAACAGCCCAGTCAATGATCGAGCGCGTTGAATAAGTCAGCGTATGGTCAGCGTAGAATAAGAATAAGTCTGGCGTCCGACCAGTAGAATAGGACAGTCTATGGTCGGACAGTGGCCCAGGAGAACGGAGTTGAACGTTGAATGGATTCAGAGCGTTTTTCCCGGGCGCCTCGACAGCTAGATTCCGCAAGGAACAGCCTCGGCCCGGGATTTATGAAAGTTTCATTAAGGAAAGCATCGTTGCGTGAAAGAATATCGGGTCCCCGGCATTGTCGTGGCTCGTTTCGGTGAGAGGTGGCTCGATTGTCGGGATACTCGATGCCTTTTGTGAACCCGGCGACCACTTGAATTGCTTTATTTAGCGCAGACCGAGCGTTATTCGCCGGGACGACCACCGCCGAGAGGTCTGATTCGATTAATTTTTTAACCTGCCCGCGACGGACGCTGGTTCCACCGCTGATACGCGCCCGGCGTACCTTGTCCTGGCTCCAAGCAGCCGAGTTAATGGGAGAAATGGCGGAGCGCACTCGGGATGCCTCATAATTTCTTGTATAATATATTTCTCCTCCTCCTCCCCCTTCTCAGTCCTACGCTTTTCTTCCGCCGGAGCGTTTCCTTAGTTATACACGCTCGCATGCTCGCGCGACTGCTTTCGAAAGAGTAAGCACTGTTGGATAAGTATCCGGTTTTCCTTGCTACAGTGTCGCTCTAAACAAATTTATAAACCATCTCCCCATCATCTGAGAGTACAGATGCAAATAGTCAACGGACACGGGGCGATACTGCGGCAACGCTGCCAGAACGGGTCCACCGTTCCCCGCGTCGCGTCTCGAAGTCACTGCCGCTCCCGTGGGAAATTATTACGTTTTTCCTGCATCTCATTCGAATCTAATTACCGTAAGCAACGTTCCTTACGACCCACGAGGTCCTCGGCTCTTCAAGATCGATGCTGTTCCGTCGGATCCAGCACCGTGTACTCGCTTTGCCTTTGCCGGTCTCGCGACAGCCGCGGCCGGGTCAATTTAAATAGGAAACAAGTATTATTCTGGGCTGACCAGGAGTCCTCCGAGATTGTATCGGAGGAGTTCTCTGTTCATTTATTCGTTTCTTTAGTACTTGACGCAACGCGTTGCTGAGGTCAGATAGATGATCAAGGTTGAAATGACGCATAGTCGAGCTACAGTAGAGCGATAGTAAAAATTACCTGTTTTTGGTTGAAGTTCGTGAAAAACTGTGATTTTCGTTCAGTTTTTGCTGTTTGTGTCAACGTCGACCGATTTCGACGAAATTCTCAGCATGCGTATAAGTTACCGGAAAGTACCAAATGCATTTTTTACATTTTTTTATTCCAAATAATAGTAAAATTCAGTCATTGTACAGTGAACTCCATGACGTTTGCAGAAAAATTCGAGTCATTCAGATCAGTTTTAAAAAAGTTCTACCATCTTAACCCTTTGCGGCCGAGTGGCGACTCTAAGGCGTCGCTAAAAATTGTCATGTCACGTTTCAAAATAATTTTTATCAAATTTACTTACATTCAAAAAATTGTTAAGAGCTGCCAACTATTGCACGAGTCACAGAAGTCAATTCCGTAATGTATAAAATGCTGCAGGAAACACTATAAGTCTGGAAAAATATTTTATATTCCCAGTTATAACGGCTTCGACTGCAAAGGGTTAGATTACCATTTTTATATCATTTTGACACATTATTGCTACTCACTGTATACAAAGAACATAAAAAAGTAGATACAGAAAAGGAACGAGAACGACATCGCGCTTGCCAAGCGAATGAAAATGCGAGAGGCCCGCATTCTTCGCAGGCGCCTTCTAATCAGCTCTGAATAATAGAACGGGGCCAATCATCGTCGACATCGTTCGATCATCGTCGACGGGTATCAATGTCCGGGGATGGCCGCGGGTGTCACGGGATGTTTGCGGTGATTCGCGCAGCGGCGAAGTTCGCGAGGGTGCGAAATAGGCCAGCAGAAAAGTGGGCCGTTAGCGCGCACGCACACACGTGCACGCGCACACGTGCACGCACTGTTATATCGAGCCGACAGCGGCGTCGATTAATTAGAAGAGGCCGGGGACGCCGGCCACGGCTGCGAGTCATCCGTAGAAACGCGTAATCGAATCTAACGGTGACTGTAAACCGATGCTAATCGATAGGCTAGCACCGCGACATCGGGAGGGCCATTATGCGCAAGCGATTTGGAATTGGATTTAACGCGGCAGCCGGGGCCGCACTCATCCAAGAACCCGGACCAGCCGAATCCTTACTCGTTGCCAACCGAAAGTTACCGAGCTGGCTTTCCTCGGGCTCGTACTCGCCGAAGTATGTTACGTTTCTCAATCGTCGATTCGACGGCGTCGCGAAGCCTGCTAACTGGCAGAATGTCGCAAATACGGGGAATGCTCATATTCGATTAAAGTTTCGCGCTGAGACTTGCGTCGAAGCTATCGTTCCTGAAATCGTATATATCTAAATATGTAGGGTGCGGGGGGTGGGGGAAGCGAGATTGAGTCAACACTTTTAAAGTGGTATAAGTTTTTTTAAACTCGGCTAAGTGGTTTGAACTTCTCTGTAAATGTTAGAGGGCCGATGCACTTTAGAATGATTGCAATTACAGAAATGTAAAGAACTGTTCTTTAATTTTTAATCAGGCTAGAATGAAAATTTTAAAAATGCATTTGGTGCTTCCTGGTAAGTTATACGCATGCTGAAAATTTTATCAAGATTTATTAATTAATAGTAGAATTAAAAAAAATGTATTTCGGGCATTGTACAGTGTTAATTCCTCTAATATTTACAGAAAAATTCGAGGGATTTAGGCCAGTTTTGAAAAAAGGATGTGTTATTTCTGACAATATCTTCTCTCTTGAATATTGTGAAGTAAATTGGAAATTTAATAATGTAGAGATTATTACGAAATAATGTATACAGAGACACGTACAGTAGTACGAGTAGAATCAGACAGCCTGTAGCCAGCCATTGCATGCTCAACTCCTATAGTGCCAGACGACACATCGATGTTGTATACACTTGACGAAACACTTCCAAGCTGTTTTAAATAAATAACACTATCATTTCATAATTTATGTCCCTTCTTCAATTTTCTAATTAACAATTTTACCAAATTCTGTCTAGAACTTTAGCCAACTATACGAACCACGTTTTAATACAAGTAGAATCTGTCAGTATGTAGTCAGACATCGCGTGAAATATCCTAATACAAGACAAGCCGGGCAAGGCTTGTACAGGTCGAACAAACAGATCAAAGCGATCCAAGTAGAATGCGTTGACCTATGATCAGACACAATAGAAATAATCGAACACCCTTTTAAATCGCCATAACTTTCTTGAAACTGGCCTGTCCGACTCGTTGCTACAGTTACAAGTGATTAAAGATCGCGAGAATGCAGTTCTATACGGCCCTCAACAGAGAACAGGTAGCTTCGCATCTTTCAGCGGCTGCAGCAGTCTGCTCGCGTCACGTGATCTTCGAGCAGAGTGAATCATCGTCGCCCGTTTCTTAAAGCACAATAGTCGCTGTTAATTCCGCTTCGCAGCGATTCGCGCAGTCGTCGGCGATATGGTAATGCTCGTTTCGCGTGCGCAATGCATCAATACGGTGTACGGCTGTCCCGGGTACAAATGAACTGAAATATGTTTCTACCTTAGAAGCAGCACAATGATAAACGTTATTACTTCCGTACTTGAAAACATAATTTATACCTGAGAATGGAAGTGTACGCAGTTAAGTTAAATGCATGCATTTCCTGAATGGGCCAAACAAAGCGGGCATAAATCTACCGTGCTTGGCACAATTTTCTCGTTGGGCTCGAGCCCTCCGACTCCTCCTCCACCCCCCTACCGACCACCCTTCCACGCAACCCCGTCGATGCATTCGACGGCAATCTTCCCTTCATTCAGCACAGACGGCGACGTATTCTCGTGGTAATCATACTAACGTAAGGGAATTCTCGCGCGCAGATTGACACAGCTTTTGCTCGGCGAAACGAAAGATTAATAATTGCGAATTAAGCCCCGCCGAGAGCGAGAAGATTAGAGGAACGGGGACCGCCGCCGCTAGATCATAGAGCCGCCATTCCGCTAACGATCGCCATAAAACTCGACGAACGAAGGACCTCGAACTGTGCTCCAACTGCGAGAGTAATTCTTATTTCATGGTACGGTAAATTCTCTCTAATTTTCCCTCAGTTTATAAACAAAAATGGATAATTTGTCGAGAGGAGACACGATTATTCTACTCTTGCGGATCGTTATTATAGTTGTCGACGATTACAAAAACCTTGCTATTTTATTAATTGTTTTACCAATTATTACTTCCGACTTGTAAAAGTTATTATCAATTTAACCAGTTAGCTACTATAATGTCTTTAAAAAATATGTAAGTTACTGTAACAATGGTGTGTATATATTTGATTGTTTTAATATTTTGATTAAATATTATATGAATAATATATAAATATTAGTATACATAAATAGTGACATTTTTGTTATAACGACTATACTCGTCAAAAACGTTTTCCAAATTACAGAATTATTTTCAACGCAAAAGTAACGTCGCCGGGTCTAGTAATCATGAACGAGGTCGAAGAACGCAGCAACGTTCTCGATAGCCCATCGAAATTAGACACCCTGTATGCAGTATCCGGCTTGCCAAGTGTTAATGTCGAAGTTCGCCCGGCGACAACACTCAGCACGGATCTGAGACATCTATGATCCCGAGACTTCTCGAGGTCAGAGCTCTCGATCCTGGCTCGCAGGATCTCCTAGCCTAAGTTCTGGCTCTCCGGCTGATCCTCCACTGTGTAACTGCCTCCCGATAAACTCTCATGTTAAAGTCCATATGGCGCCGCGCCGTCCTCCGGCTGTCTCCCCGCTTGGCATCTGTGTACACGCGAGTGAGATCAGGCTGCTGTCTATCGGATCGGAATATTCCCCGCCGAATAAGTCGGTCCACCTCGATGTCCAACAGCTGTTCGCCGTCCTTCTGGAAGTTGACCACTGGTAATGGCTTTCAGGAAATCCATAGTGCCATAACCGTCCAGGACGGGGGAGACGTTCTTGCAACCAATAAAACTTCTTCAGAGTTTCTTGCTCACCTTTTGCGTGATTTCATGACCCTACTCTTGACACCGCTGTTCCCTTATTCGACGATATTTCTTCCTGCAAAAAATAACCTACCTTCTCGAAAGTAGGTGTTAAAATATCCGCAAAGTTTCGCGTCGATATCTCTCTTCCTTTCTCTTGAATAAATTCCCAAAAATAATATTTAACTTGCCTATATATATATTTAGTTACATTTTCGAGGTGTCGGTAAATTCGCATAACTCCGTATCGGTTCAATATTTTTTTATTAACAAATATATAGTATATTCTACAGGAACGCTCGAATGGGCTCGAAAAATGTAGGATCGATTAACCTAAACAGTTTCTTCTGCAAAAATTCTGCAATATTAAATTGGCAAGAGAATGCGAATTCTCCAGGCGCCGCGTACCCTAGGCGACGAAAATCTCGATTTTGCGAAAGCTGCCGGCTTCAAATTCCAGCTGAAGTCGTACTCGGGGTTGTATTCAATCTGTAGAGGACTCGGGGGACAAGTATCGTGGGCGGAGTGCTCGAAGAAAATTAATGGAGCGAATGGTAACGCCTACGCTGGAGAGCCGCGAAACAAGGGGCCACGCCCGGGCCAGTTTCGAGATTACAATTATGAGTTTGGGAGTTACAGTAGTGCGTCTGGCAACGGGAGAACGAGAGGTGGGCGGTCATGAAATATTCCCGTCCCTCCCGCAGGAAGTTCCGCTCGTGTCCGACAAAGAAATATTTAATGGGGGCATGGACGTCCCGCGGCTGAGCAACGGGAAACTTTAGCATCTGGCTTCGCGGCGTGTTCACAAGCCTCGTTCGCAGTGTCCGGTGTCCCTGACGCGCTCGTCGTTCAACCACGATTTATAAACTACCATCCAAGAAACTTTACCGGCCGCTTTAAGCCGTCCATGCCGATCTCGAGATCGGTTCCTTCGTACGAAGCTCCGAATGCGATATACTTGCGAATTTATTTTTGCGCGTTTATCGTAGGTGACAGTTACAACAATAGAGAGATATATGAACAGCTCAGAAGCCAATTAGTGCTTAAATTAGTAACTTAAAGTTCAGATGAAAAAGGATTTTGCCAAAATAACTGGAAAGAATAACAATGCCTCCGATGAGGCAATGTACACAATTTTTATTGTAATTATATGGAAGAAAATATCAATATTTAATATTAATGTTAAATATTATTTTATTAATCTATATATATATAATATATGTATAATTTTATTAGCATTTATCTTACTATTTTATTAATATTAATATTTAATATTAATATTAAATATTATTTTATTAATGTATATACAATATTAAATATTATTTTATTAATATGTATATAATGTATGTATAATTTTATTAGCATATATCTTACTATTTCATTAACATTAATATCAACATTTAACTACGTAATTTAATACTCTTCGTTTTCATTTCTCTTAATAACGTTTTTTATTTTGTGCTGACATAACCTTGACATCATCATTCGCATAATTCCTCCGTATTGTTTGTAGCTTGTCGAAATCGTTGATGAAAAAAAGATTTTTAGCCGGACAGCTGTTTGCTGTAATTTGCAAAGAAAATATTCCTCGTCATGCAGGGTTTTATTCCAGCCCTGACAGCTGCATTTGTTTATTTGTTTATAAGGTAATCTATATTCATGTATGCACATTCGGTTATCCAAGAATATATTTTATATTTTTTCCAACGTTGCCACGTCGCGAACGGCGATGAAAAATACGTATGAATATTAAGCCCGCTTTTCCACACGGTTTATGCATCGCATTTTTATAATTGTAGCCCGATTCTACTTGCGCAACAATTGTATTATTTATATTAATTTTTATTACCTGCATTTTATGCTGCGTTATTGTACACGGGACCTCCGATTCTACGTATTTGAGCCGTTGTAATTTCGCGGGGAAAAATCGTTCGACCATAAAACTCATCTCATTTGAAAGCTTGAAGCTTCTACTTTCACGCGTGATCTTTAATTTTCATATAAAAAATTTCTGCTTGATATGTAAGACATGGAAAACTGGAGATACGTTAATTTTCGACGACGCTATAAACCGAATCATCCCCTACAACTGTTCCAACTATTTTTGCAAAAACGAATCATAAATTTCAAAACTAGACACTTTAACACCTCATCGATGACAGAATTCAATTTGACGCCAAATGGTGTCACCCGTATATAAGGTGTTAATTATTAAAAATTATTATTATATTAATTATATTAATATTAATTATTACAAGATCGCACTGATTGCCACATAATTTCTGTTTCTAAAAAATTGCAGCAGCTGGAAGACTGAACATTTTCAAAAAATTTCTTTTGCAAATACTGTTTACAGCAATAGCAATTGTAATACTTTTCCAGCGTCTAGACAAAGGCTGTCGGAATCAGAGCAAAGTCGAGGGATAGTTGACGATTCCGGCCACGTGTCCCGTCATTGAAATTCGCCCGACGTCCGGCAATAATTTTCAGTTAAGTAGTCGTTTCGAAAGAAGCGGCCCTGTGGCCCGGGTATGTCGGCCTATCGGAAGAAACTCGGCTAATTGCAAATGATGTTTACAGTCTCGCGGGTGTCCGATGGTCCTCGGACACACGAGGGTCACTCGTGCGAGTGCCGCGTGACTCGAATTCCTCGAGCGGTCTTGACAAGCGGAAACCGATCGAACAAGGACCACGGGGCCGAATCGGAGCGGCTGACGAATTTATTGGACGGTCCCGACGCTCGACGCGTAATAAAACCCATCTTACGTAAAACAATCTTCCAGTGAATCGCGTCTATTGATCCTCCCCGCGACCTTTGCCCGGCTCCAATAAATCGGACCCGGTGTCTGCTGCTCGTGCAACCAGCTCGAGAACCTGCAGCGGACCGTTCCGATCCTGGAATCGAGTATCAGGGTGACCGAACGTTACTCGATTCTGTCGAGTCGTGTAATTGGGCAGACACGCATTAAATCAGCCATCTGACTAGATTTTTTATTAATTTTTTAGTTAACACGTTAAGCGAGCCGAATTTAGTTCGAGTCTAGAAAATGCAAGAGGTTTGAGAAAATAGCTCGATTTGAAACGTCTTTAAAACGGTCAAAAAATTTTTGTCCGGGTTGATACTTATATAGATTTGTAGATTGAAGATTAACCTTTATAACGTCCTATTTACATTTTATGCGCGATTTTTTTTAGTCGTTTTACAGAGTTTTAAAAGTTCGAGTAGCTGGATTTGAGGTTTGTAAGATCTTCACAGGGCAGTGCATGCTCTTCGTTTCTGATCGGTAGAATGACTAAAAAATTCGTAGATCAAGTTTTAGGGGGTCGTTGTAAAGAGGAAGGTTCGATCTACAAATTCATGATAGATAGCGGCACGAGAAATATTTTCTTCATATTTTTAGCGACGTCCAAATTTGTAAAATTTTTAAGTAAAACGCATCTTCGGTTCCCCACTCGCTACATCCCGAAGAAAGTATCATATAATAAATAGTATATAACAATATAATAAACGACTCGGGATTTAAAAAGTGCAGGCTTCAAGCTTTAAAACGAGCCCAAATTCATTGCCGTGCGATTATTCTTCACTAAATTACAGCAGCTTAAAGACAGACATCTTTTCGCAAAGTACGTGAACTATTTCGCACGAAATCCTTTCATTCGAACGAATATTTCTTCAAAATAATTTGATTTATTCGATTCTCTCGAATAATTATTTTGAAGAAATATTTATCCGGATTAATCCTTTTTAGTCGAATATTTTATTCTAACAATTCGCAATAAATTATTCTTACTCGAATAATTCTTCACTTTTTATTCGACCAAAAACTCATTCAGATAAATTGTTATATTTAAATTGATATTTATTCGATCGCGTCGAATAATATTTTGGCCAACTCTGGTACGGTGTGATTAACCATCACGGTGATCGGTTGACGTTTAATTAGGCGTCGCAAGGCAATGTGAATAGAGAACACCGCGGACTATTGTGTTCTCCGGGAGCCATAATTCTTCGAGGGCTCTTAGAGGAGATACCGAGGCCTATCCATCAACTCCGGCCGCTGGAAACTGATGATTATGTGGGAAAGGTGTGCTGAAAGGAAATCTGTGGAACGCGATATGCAAAAACTGTCCGGGATAAAAGGAACAGAGGATTTCCATTCGGTGTAAAACGCGGGTCGGAGGCCGCACGCCTCTTTTTACCTCGCTTTGCGTTCCCGTTTATGGATTACAACGTTACCACACTGCTGAAAATATATTCCAGTACGGTTCCTTCGTTTATTTTCTTCGCAATATTTCGCGTATCAGCCGACCTCTCTCTCTCTCTCTCCTCGTTCTCATTTTCTTCTTCCGCGTGGCGCGCCGTGCTTCGATCGACCCGGATCGAAAGAGGATTAATCGCGGCCGCCCCTTCTCCATGGTAAGCTGATTTCCATAACGTACTTCCGCCTAAATTATTCCCCGCAATTAGCGCGGGCACGTACGTCAAAAATTGTCGGACGATCCAGCAGTAAATACGGCGTACTTATCAGCCTGGCCCAGAAGCAATTACAGTATCAAAATTTCATATTAAAATGATCCTCGGTGTTTGCCGACTATAAATTCTGGTACACCAGCGGTGCACCAAGAAAAATATCGCGTTTCTTGAAAGCTTTGCATCACGGTTGCTTGCTCACGGTAATGTAAACGTAATCTATCCAGCCCTGACAGTCTCCAGACAGTGAATATTCCTTAACAAATATATTTTCGGAGCTGAGCGCGATATCGTAGTCCCTAAATAAATCTGAATTTTCGTCCTGGAACGTTTCAATCTATCATTACCACGTGCGATCTGTATTCGGTGAAAAGTCACGAGCGTTTATTAACGAAATTTCATTAACGAAAGCTGAAATAATTCTTTCGACGAGGACGTCTACGAGCCAGGTTATTATTTCCTGCTGGATTTCGGTAAGCCATTTAGCGCGAACCGGGAGCAGACTTCCGTTCGATAAATCCAAGCACGTAAAATAAAAATCTTTCAACGGCGACGCGCTCGTTGTCGCAAGAATGCGTTGTTAACCAAGAGATATTTCACGCGCGGTCAGCGGCGCAATCAAAATCTTGGCGATGCGACGCCGATTTATGGGTCCGGCGAATTTCCGAAATTACGCGGGCGAAAAATATATCGCGGCAATGAATCGAGAGCGACGGTGTAATTTTCGCGGGCCGCCGCGGCCGCGAAGGAGCCGAACGACGCAAGAAGAAGCCGTTACTGTCTGGCTAGGGCAATATCGATGCAGCGACCGGGCGCATTAAACATTGCCCGGCTGACGCGTGTCCAAATATAAACAAATCTCCAGGCAGCGCGTGTATCATATTAAACAGAAACGTCGAACGCGGGGGGAGGGGGGAGGCGAGACGGGCGCAACGCCGTATATTTACAGTGGCGGGGGCGCGGCACACGGGCTTTTGATTTATTCGGCGCCGGTTAAAACCGACGACGCATCGCGCGACCCATTTTCCACACCCACCGCAGCCTATATCGCGGACCCGGCGATTTCTCCTGAAAACTTCGACGCGAGAAGCCTCGAGGAATCACCGACATTCGCCGTATTAGTCACCTGACGTTCCTTGCAGAACCGCTCACCTGTTCGTTCACCTCTTTTGGCAGGAATCCAACTGCTGAAAACGCGGCAGGCTTGGCAGATGCTATTGTTCGACAAAAGCAAGTAATACCAGTATATTAGTGGCTTAGAATCAGGGTTGTCATAATTGAATTACATTGTATTTTTGCATTGCAATTATTACATTGCAATTATTAATTATATCGATCGCAAGTGTAATCGAAATGAGATGTAATTGAATTACTTTGTGGTTTAATTCGGTGGCGATCTGAATTACGAATTACGATGGAATGGAATTATCTTGTAATTTTATTTAGTGGCGATATGAATTGCAATGTAATTGGCTCACAATGTAATTTAATTGCAATGTAATTGAGTCACAATTTAATGGAATTACTGTATGACTGAATTACGATAGAATGGAATTATTTTGTAATTTAATTCTATGACAATCTGAATTACGAATTACAATGCAATTGAATTACTGTGTGATTGAATTACTGTGTAATTGAATTACAGTGTAATTGTGTCACAATTTAATTTAGCTTCATTGTAATTGCGTCACAATGTATTTAAATAACAGTGAAATTGAATTATTGTGTAATTGAATTACATTGTAATTGAGTCACAATATAATTGAATTATTGTGTAATTGAATTACAATGTAATTGAGTCACAATGCAACTGAATTACAATGTAATTGTGTCACAACGCAATTGAATTACTTTGTAATTCCATCGAATCTTCCACATTAAAATTGCATAAAAAAATTGTCTAATCTGAAGTTGACTATTTCCATTTGTTTCTCATAAATAGGCATTTATAATATTGCTACAGCTCTGAATTGTAGTTAAAAAATAATACGTATTCCTACAATACTCGTAAATAGATCAGAACAATTCATGATGAACACATTAAGCACTTTCTCTTTAAAAGAAATGCTTAACCCTTTAGGAACGACGCGCCACTATAGTGGCTTGCGCAGACATCATATTACGACGCGCTACACTCAATTATATTAGCAGTTATTAAAATAAATAATTAAAGTTAAAGTACATGTATCACACCTTTAGGAAAAATTATAACGTAAATTATTGAATTATAATATCTTTTATACGTAATTCGCGTCGAAATCTGCCGTATAAAGAAACAGTTAGGCTCAGCCGTACCTTAGAGGTTAATCGTCGGGTTGAAGGACTTCTGCTATTGAACAAGTACAGTATGTGGTCAGACATGTAGAATAGTGTATTCTGTCTCGTTGCCAAGATGTTCCGAGGAGGCGAGGAATGTTAGATGCGAGCAGAGTTTGCGGAGCCGCCGCACGGTGCACGTTGGAGGTATGTTGGAGCCATCGCTAGTCAAGAGGCGTCCTCGGGGTTGGCCGTAGGAGGCGTCGAAGGGATGAGTCGAGAGATAGCGGAGGACATACCCTCGGGATCGGCTTTGGATGAAACACGCCGGCCAGCTTTTGTTCCGTCGCCTATCCTTCCTTGATAAAACGGTGAATGCCCCGTGATTACCATGGACAAAGAAACGAGCGACGCGATCGCGTGCCTCTCTTCCGCCCCGGCCTCCGTGTGCCAATTAACCCCACGGACGACCCTCTCGGCGGCGAGGGGATCGCAGCTAATTAAGAGATATCATTTTTACGACGGCTGTTTGATCGCTGGTTAATCGACGGTATCAAGCACGCCATTATACCTTGAGATAACACCGGGGGATCATTCCAGAAGGGTCTCGAAGGTCTTCGCGATATCGAACCCGCTCCGAGTACAATGCTTCTAGATACTTCAAGCTAATATTTGCGCGAGACGGAGAAAAGGTGGCTCGGCTGAAATTAGTTCGGGAACTAAAGTCTTCCACAAACTTTCGTCGCCGAGTGTGGCTCGCGAGAAATCGATAGTAACACGGGGAACTCGAATTTGAATATTGGTGTTTCATGGGCCGGTCCGAGCTTCTTAAGTAGATTTAGGCTGCATGTTATCAGATACAAGCAGATCAAGCGAAGTCGGACCTTGATAAAATTTCGTTCAAGTATAATCCAACCTGTGCAAAATCTAATCGAATATTAGTAAACCGAATGGAACTCGATCAAACCTGTCAGGTGCAACTTTTTATGAAGATTTGTTTTTGGCCAGTTAGCTATTGCAATCTCTTCGAAACGTGTATGATTTCCTTCGTATTCATAATTTATTTATTAACTTCCAAAATATGCATTGGGCAACAAATTGTTCAACACAAAAGTTATGTGGTTTAAAAGGACGTGGTATATAGTGCATATATGTTTTTATAGGAGGAGATTGAAGGTCAACTTTTTTTTCTTGAATGGAATACTATATTCTTTATATAAAAATATGAAAGAACTAAATTAAATATTGAAAATATTTATAGATACTATAGTATATACTATAATAAATACTATAGTATTTAATTTAATTCTATATATAGTATACTATAGTATTTAATTTAATTCTATATATAGTATACTATACTATAGTATACTATATAGTCAAAAACAGCTGACTGGTTGACAAGGCAGCTTTATTTATTGTGGCAACGTCCGCAAAGTAAAATGTCCGTGAATTGATTCTTTTCTCGAGTCACGAAGGCGAGATTTGGTTTTTATTTATTCGCCGGATTAAAAGCATCGACAGACGATTAAAAGTCAGCCCATACACGTTAAACGGCCCGGGTCGGTCTCGCCGCCGTTATAATGGACGAAGTCGCGGGAGTTCGTAGCAAAGTGCCGGCCGTAAATCTGGCAGCAAACAAGCGATGTGTAAAGTATGCAAATCCTTAATAGGAAGTGGCCGTGGCAGGCCGAGGGTTAAATAACATCCCCGTCCTCCGGGGCTAGAAAAACATTCTCCTTCATGCGGCCGGCCATTTGAATACATGGAACCGAATAATTTCATTTTAATCCCGGAACCAGTCTCCCCCTCTTTCTCCCTCCGCGGCCCCTCGAACCGCGCCCCAATTTCCCACCCCTTTGAGTTACACGTAGAACGGCCAAGATCAAAGCAAGCGTATTCGTTTAAATAAATCTTCTTGGACGACGGAGCACGTTCCTTTGCCCACCCCCATCAAAATGCAGCCTGCTTCCGGATGTTTTCTACGATTCGAGTGGTTTCGCCGACTTTTTGCTGCCACCTGGATGTCTCTCCAGAGCAAAGAGGTTTCACCTCCCGAAAACCAACGCGTCTTCCGCTTCCAGAGTTTCTGGCTCGATCTGCAAATCGATTCCGCGAACATTGAAATTGATTCGTAAAAGGATTGCTTGTCGTCCTGGCTAGATTTAGGATCCGTTGCTCGACGATCGATTCTAAGAGCGATAAAACTCATCGGACCCTGGTTGATTAAGTGTCCAACGTCTGGTGGAAATTAACAGAGCCGGACCCGGCGAGCCTAATCTGGGCGGTTTCACTTAGATCGTTGGATCGCTCGTTCCTCCCCCTAATTTGTAGCTCGAAAAGTTATGGAGCTTCCGGTGGTCCCGGCGGTCCGACAAATTGCTCCGCGTGTGATTCGACGCTGAAGCAACCCTAATCGCTGTCGGAATTTCTGAACGCCTTGGCTCTCTCATCCAGATAATCTAAAATTTACCGAACCACGGTATTATAAATTCACGCGTGAATCCTCGTCGAGCCAGCAGAATTCCATTTAACGCTTACCATTGATTCGGGTGGTTTCTATTTTTCTGGAAAACTGGGAATTAATTCGCGCGAAATTGCTGCAACAATTATGCTTGTCGACGAGAATTACGGGAACAGCTTCCACTGCTTTCGAGAGGCCGGCCCGGCAACTTTGGGCGAAGATATTCAAACATTTACGAGACAATTTATTCGCACACAGGTGAAACTTCCGAGTAACCGGTGACAGAGTCCGTTGCAGCATTATACGGTCCTAGCCACGAAAATTAGGTAAAAGTCGCGCGTGCACGACACAACGTTTCCAGCGGCACAAAAGCCCCGCGACGAAAAAAAGAACGCGACTTCCGGTCGCTGCGTACACAGGAAGCTACACAGAGAGCCTGTACGGAACGTACACACGTACAGACGTGTACAGGACATTTATATTTTGTGCGGGGAACACCGGCCCGGAAACGCCGGCGCCCTCGTAATTTGTTCATTCCGAAAACGCGACTGCATTCTCCTCGCCGGGGAATTATTACCGCGGATGCATATGCGCCCGCACTTTTCGCGGCCACGGCATAATTCACGGGGGTTAAGAAGGAAACGCTTCACGGCGAGGACACTCGTTATTTCGCTGGTTTCAATTACGGGCGTCTGTTGTACACCGAGTCGCGCATCCCTCCCCGGCAAACACCCGCGAGCATAATCCCGACACGAAAAATCCCGGCGCCGCGGCCTCGTCGAAAACCACGGCGAAACTATTCCAAAAATGGACTCCGGCAACCGCCGGATTTATGGCGCGGCGCGCATTCCGCGCACCGCCTTTCTGGCCTAATGGGATCAGCTATTAGGCGATTTGCTTCTGCCTTGCGTCGATTCTCTTAAACCGCGGTTGATTAACGATTCTCTGTCGCTGGCAGTTTTAATTTCTCGGAAAGATCTGCGTTAGTCTGAACAGTTTTCATTTGCAGAGATGTCTGCGTTAGTCTGAAAGAATTTAATTTGCAGACAGTTCAGTATTGATTGACGCGAACAATTTTACTTTGCAGAAAAATCTGCGTCAGTTTGAAAGAATTTAATTTTCAGAAATGTCTGCATCAGTCTGAAAGATTAATTTGCAGAAAAGTCTAAAATAGGTCTGAACAATTTTACTTTGCAGAAAAATCTGCGTCAGTTTGAAAGAATTTAATTTTCAGAAATGTCTGCATCAGTCTGACAAATTAATTTGCAAAAAAGTCTGCAGTAGGTCTGAACAATTTTATTTTGCAGAAAAATCTGCATCAGTTTAAAAGAATTTAATTCGCAGAAATGTCTGCATCAGTCTGAAAGATTAATTTGCAGAAAAGTCAGAACAATTTTATTTTGCAGAAAAATCTGCAGTAGGCCCGAGCAATTTTAATTTGCAGAAAGATCACCATCGGGCTAAACAATCTTAATTTGCAGAAACATCTGCACAGTCTGCAAGAATTTAACTTGCAAAAAGATCTGCATCAGGCCTGAACAATTTTATTCAGAATTCCGTCCCCAATAGACGTGGCTAATTCTAATTTGCCAAGCACCTGTCCACCGATCTAACACACCTGGCTGACCACGCTTGGTCAGCCCGAGATATTCCCTTCAGCATATTTCTTCACGCCACTTCCACCCCTCCCCGTCCCAGTCTTCACTTTGCGATTACGGCGCCGCAAAAATCCGCGAACGACATTTCAAAGAGCGAGCCCAGATTGTGTGAAGTTTCTTTCCCGAAATTCCCCGGGCATTAAGGACCGTCATGCAGAAACATTTAACTGGACTGCGTTTGCCATGAGTGTCGGAAAAGGAACGCAACCGGGATAAGAGAAACTGAAATTGAAATAAAAGCGAAAAGCGGCTAGTACGTTTTAAGCTACGCCGTTGATGATTCAGCGACGAATGGCGACGAGGACTTGGTCCGTCGCCGAGGAAACACTTCCAGGAATATTCAAAGGCTCTCGTTTCCTTGCGAGGAGGAAAAGAGTTCAGACGCTGGTTCCGCGGTGCTTTATCGCTGGGCGAACCTGGTCGCCGGCTTTTCATCTTGGAGATATTTCGCGTGCACTGTGCTGATGCTTTTGTCGCATGCAGCGTTACCTGGAATCACGTTAAATCGCATTGAATTGTATTAAATTCTATTCAATTCTATTAATTAAACATTGCAATAAAACTAGATTACCTCGCTCGAGATATTTTGTTAACCGCGTCTGAAACATTTTGTATAGTACCACTTTAAAAATTTATACTTTCGAGTCAGATTTTCGAAAATATTAACTTGCTTGAAACTTACTTAAAAATATTAACTGTCTTGAAATGTGATCTACGCATACAATATGTCAAAAATCTGTGAAATAAACTCTGCTGTAAATTAACTCTGAATTATACACTCCCTGTTTCTGACAATGAGGAACATGGGACTCGCTCTACTATGATTCCAGCCAAGTCAAATATACAAAGGATCGTTTCTATTTGAAGCAAACGTTCCTGCATGCAAACGACAACGAAACAGAAACTAAATAGCAAGTCTATTCTTCCTCCAACCGTATTAATAAATGAGAAACGATACTCCGACATCTAAAAATTCTTCTACTCATTTTACTGTTTTAAATGCTCCCAGTTATTCCACAAATGCGTTAAATCCGCAGTCTAATCGAATCTATATTGCTATAAAAAATCTCCACTTCCCAGCTAAAAGATGCTCGAAAAATGCAAGCAGCTCCCAAAAGCTCCTAAAATCAACTCCGTGGAACCGTTTCGCGTGTCATAAACGCAAAGACTGGCAATCCAATTACCGATGTTTCCACGTCACAGGGGCGCAAACAATCGCAGTTTTAGGGTCGCCGTGCAGAAAAAGCGAGCCTCGGGGATGGGATCCGGCGAAAAAAGCGTGCAGCGCCGAGCGGAGTGCGCTCGTTAGGGAACCCGGGGCCAAAGTGGATTCCGGTGGAGCAACAAGCGGGACGCGTAACCGAGCCGCGGTAGGTGCCGATAAAATAATGAGACAATGGCTAAATTCAATTCGGTGCCCGTCCCGCTGTTTCCAATCCACTCTGCGACCCCCCTGCGATAACATTCAGGGCTCGGAGAGCTGTATTCTTGTATATTTCCTCGGAATCGGAACGTGGATTGCATACGGCGGACTAGCCGCTTCTTCCCGATTCAATAAAGGCTGCGTCGAAGGAGGAAACGGGAGGCAGGGAATTGCTACCAGTCGATCCTCGTTTCCGGAGACGAAGCCTCGCGGGTCCTGAACAAGGAACGCTGTCGCGTGCCCTATGGTGTCCTCGGGAGTAATCCGGGACATTGTTAGACTGACGGTTCAGAGGATACTGCGTCGAGAGCTGAGGACATTTGGAAGATGCGGTTGCACTCCGGTGAACTGAATAGATGTTCTTCTGTGGGCGATATTTTTTGGAACGGTGGACCTTTTTTCGTAGCTTGGAGCTTGTTTAGGGATAAGAGTACCTATTATGGAACGTGTAAGAAAATGATGAATGATAAGTGTTACCCACGCAATCTAGTTTATCGACATGTCCCTATAAGCACTTAATTGAAGGGGGCGTGTCGTGCCCTAGCAACGTCTTTTGTTTCTTTTCTGAGGAGTTGCAGTCTCCTCCACGTGGTCATGTGAAAACGCACGCATCTTCTACTCATGTGGTTTATATATATCTTAATGTAACTAATTAAAGTATGATAATAATACGTGGCTCTTATTATCCCGAATCTCCTGACAGAACGCTTTTCAGGGGCTGTTAGATCGTCGTCGAATTATACTTATTACATCGTCATCGATCGTCAGTTGGAAAATGTTACTATTGAATATTTGTACAGTTGGATAGATTGACGTGTCTAGATGATATAATGAACTCTGATGTATTTAACCCTTTCAACTACGAGATATATCGTGGTAGATACCCACCACAATTATTAACGAAAATATTGCTAATACCATTACTAGCAAGAATAAGATTTATCATTTTTTGCTTATTATTATTGTGTACTTGTCGTTATTTTTTACTTGTTATTATTTATTTATTTAAAAGTACAAAATGTCTAGAACAGATTTCTTTAAAATGTTTAATCATTTGTTTCTCATTACGAGCAATTAGGGTCCGAGAATCCACTTTGGAATGTTGCGACTCTCGCGTGATTGCTGTTCTGCGAAACATCCTAACCAAATTGTACAACATTACTGCGCGGGACAATTAAAAAACCAATCTGGCGCAGTCGCGATACTATATTTTCATTTATCGAAAAATCTGTTTTCACCTGCCGCGGAGCGAATTCCTCGGGCACCCCCACTTAATTACCAATTTATATTCCAGCTAAAACTCTTGATAGAAGAAAAACAGGCCATTCAATTTCCGCTCATTAATATTACACCAGGAGACGCGAATTTCCATAATCACCTTGGTCCAGTCATAACAGAGTCCTCCATCATCCTTCGCTATACCTTGGTGTCTGTCCCACAAACCTCTGGAATAATCTCGGCGACGCCATTAACGCGCAACCTTTGCGACGAACCTAGCCCAGCGAATGGACTCATCCTGTCTATTCATTCGCGAAGATGTTAATCGTTCTCGCCGCGGTCGTTCGACCGATCAAGGCCAGCATCTTTGAAGATCCGAGGCGATCCGAGGCGAAGCTAAATAAAGGACATCCTCGTGGGATTCTGCGACACCCACGCCTCCTGGCTCTCGTTCCCTTAGCGCGCCGGCACGGGGTGGGAGAGTGGGGCGCGGGGGGCGGCGATGCAAAGGAAGCGTATCGGAGCGGAAACGGGCACTCGGTGCATAAATAAAAACGCCTTTGAGAGAAGGCACAGCTCCGGCGGATAAATAAGGAAGGCCCGTGGCCGTCGGAATCGGTTGACCGAGAGATCAGGCGCCGGCAAAATGGCCGCCAGGCGACTCCTCGCAGAACGGAGCCGCGTAATCCCCGAGGCCTGGCACAAAGGAGAGACGGGCCGTAGGTCGGCTAACGACCGCCGGCGACCATTTACTCTTCGTAATCGAACGGCCGTCGCCGTTGCGCACGTTGCAATTAATATCGCGCGGCGAATGATACCGGCAACGATCCCATTAATGCGATATAAATTCTCTAGCATCTGCGAATCGACGGATCGTAATTGGTATAGCGGTCGAATTAATTCACCGACGGTGCGCCGCGCCGTGTGTGCTACGCCCTCCGCTCCCCTCCCGGGAACCATGACGGGAATTACGCGAGCCATTGTAATCGATATCATAGCAGGAATTGCTTTTCTAATCGGGAAACGGCCGATGGAACGGCCGATGGAACGCCGGGCTCCGGAAGTTATTTTAGCTCCGTTTTGGGCTGCTCTTTTCGGGTCCTCTCCGGAAGCTCCGAATGTTAATGCGCTTTTGTCTTTGAGAGGGTTAATGGCATTAATGACAAATGCGGATCGTAGATCAAGCTTTATTTACAGAACTGGTGGGAGGAGACCAGTGAAGTTTGAAAAAGCCCACTTCTTCAAACATATTTAATATTTTTACAACAATAACATTTTGATAACAAGTATATAACAAGTAATTGACTAACAATAGTATACATGTGAAGTGATTAAAACATAGGTAACTAAATTATCGTGCTTGAAGAGTGATTTCATTATCATATCTTTATCGATTTTTATTGTTGCTAATAATTCCGTTTCTCACTCTATTTTGGAATGGTTGTCCTAGTAAACAAAATAACTAATGTAGTCGATAATTTTTGTAACTTTTCAATGATTATTAAACTGTATTAAGCCCCAATTACAATATCAAAACGTTCGCAGCATTCGCAGTTATACTATTCGCATAGTAACAGTTCCAGTCACCGGCGAGAGATGATGATGGCGTTTTCGAGTCGCCGGAAAGTGGTACATTTATCAGTGGGAAAAAATCGAACCAAAGCTTCCCGCGATCCTCGCAAATGGCGCAATCACCGCGTTGGGCACCGAGGTTCCAAAAAAGTTTCTACGGTGCAGCATCCAGTGTCACAGATACAGGGGATTCGCCGTAGCAGACGACGAGCTCGGTGGGAATCCTTGGTAATGAAGTCGCCGCAGAGGTTGCCGGGTATTGCCGGTGAAAGGCAGCAGCAGCGGCGACAATTCGGCAATATCAATTTCCGGAACTGCTCGAAGACATTTCCCTGCAGCCCCCTCGATAACACGTTGCCGCAATATATCGAGCGTGGGTTAATCGAATCCGGTGGATATTCGGTCCAATTATGCGGCGGCCGGTGCAAAGCCGGAAAAGTGTTCCGTACCGAAGGCGGGAACAAATCGGGAGACCTCCAGCGATAATTGTACATCCGATAACCATAAAACAGTCGAATTACTCTACGACCGCATCTGGTTCTCGGACAACATCAACCATCGATAGCATGCGGTTTCTCCGAGAAACCGTGACTTTCTTACTGTAGAATTTAACATTTATTCCATTGTGACTCACAGCTGGTCACCAGAAGTTGAGACATCGTTTAACATAACTCATAGATTACCTTTCGTTTGCATGTTTCGCCAAGTCGAAACGCCTTTCCGGGTTTATCGCCTGTTACGGTAATCTTTGATACACGCGGATTCCTCGCGTGCGTCTTTTAAGACCGAATAACCGGTGAAGTGTTAATTGTTAAAGTAAATTATTAAAGTTATCATATATGTATCATATCCTAAAGAAAAATTAAAGTATAATCGTCAAGAATGTCATTCCAACGTGCTCGCGCGGAGAACAGTATTATCCGTCACACATTGCGGCGCTTTCACGCATATTCCGCGTCGATTTCTGCCGTAGAGAGAAACAGCCCGGCGCAAAATTCAGCCATGCCTAGGAGGTTAAACGTGTCGATACGTAATTACGGTGAAGACAAAAAGGAAAGGTCGCGGTCTAGGGTCCGAGGAATTAACGGAGCCAGCCGGAGGTCGCAGGGTCGGTCGCGCACCGCGGAGGAAAACAGATCCTGGGCCGAGCACTCGTAATCCTGGCTTGTAGCGGCAATCAGACTTGGCTCTGACGAATGGCGGCCCGAGACATTAGCGTCCACCGGTCGAAATACTGTCGCGATCTCCCGCTGGGATCCTCCTCGCTCCGCGGACTATAGTTTCCCCGCGGAAGGGACACAGGGCTCGCGGGCACATTGCCGGTCCCTGTTATTCGTACGTCCGATCCGTCGCTGTGCATCCTACACCTGTTCCCGTTACGAGCCGCGGCGCGCCTGTGTAGGCGCGTGGATCGCACGAAATTGCATGCACTCGCATCCCCTACGTAAACCAAATGCACGCCGGATTAGGGATTCATAACCTAACGGCGCGGAGCAGCGCCCAGCCGTTCGCGGACGAATCGAGACCGAGCCTAATCTGCACCGGAGACTCCTCGTTTATCTGCGCTTTATGGACACCGAGTCCGACACCGGCCGGGTTATCAGACCCTCCGCCGCAAAACCAGCCAACCGACCAGCCCGGCCGCCTCTATTCCCTAGACCACTGCTGCCGGTTTAGCTACCTTCTCGCATGCTAAGAGGCTGCGCCCTTAATTCGCCTGGCTCCCGATTCGAGCCAACTGAACCCGTCGAATAGACGAAACTGAGCTAATATTGCCCCCTGCCTCGGAAAACATCGTCTATGCAAACACCATTTATTGTCTTAACTTTACCAAGAATGTCCAAATGACGTTGGATCGTTCGCTTGCCAGAAGAGAATGCAACAGAAGCAATGCATCGCTGCGACAACTGCGAAGCGACTGCATGCAGTGACCACTTGAAATAATTTTATACAACTCGATCGATGATTATTATCATGTTTAATCCTTTTCTGCGATGATTATTGCCATCATTTACATTTGTCGTGCGAATACGTTCGCTGGTGTGCTTAAATATTAATTTATTTAGCATCGTCTAAATGTTATTTAGCGTCCTTTTAATTTTCCTACAGAAAGTCAACGTAATTGGTAATTGGTAATTAATAATTAATAATTAGCAATTAATAATTAACAAGCTGGAGCAATACCAAATGGCGAAAACAAATAACAAGATCCAACAAGACGGTGTAACGATGCAACGGGATCACTTTCATGTCGAATGCAGTTGCTCGTTGCAGCATGCACTCTCGGTAGGTAATAAATCGTGGAAGATAAAGTTCGCCAAGATTTTCCGCGGTTGCCAGGGAAGATACAGAAGCCCCGGAAGAGATATCTGGAAATAGGATAGCTTTATTAAAATATCAGGAGCGTGGGGGGGGGGAGACCGTGGGGCTGGTGGCTGATTTGCGTAAAGGATCCGAAGCGGAACGGGAAGGGACGATAATTCCTGGCGATCGTCGCCGCGTTCGTTTTTCAGACGGTTCCATTTTTCTTGACCCTCGCGGGCGTTACTCTTTCCACCGACGTCCGCGGAAATTGCATCGGCTAACCGTTGAATCGAGGCAGCCGCACACGCCACCGAGGCGCGATAAAGCTCGCTCTCGAGAAACGACCGGCAGAGTTAAGAGAAAACCAGGAATCACGCTGACCTCCTTGAATTGTATTCCCGTGGGGGCCAGGACGGCGCTCGGCGGCAACGATGCCGGCCTCTCGGCTGCGTTTCCTCGTCAGTGTCCGGATTTATTGTCGGGAAATACGAGTCATCTGCGAGATTTCATGAAGCGTACGTTTCAACGGGCAGAGGATTCGTCGAGAAGCGCCGGGCTCTGATTTCTCGGCTATCCGGAAAGTATTGATGGCGGTGCCGTCCTCCTGGAATTAGAGATCGGTCTTCCGTCTTCGGGAACGACTCATCCGCAATCCGATCCGCTCGGACCCTTCGACGAACCTTATTTAATGCGCTCCATCCGCGTCCGGTTTATCAATTCCGGTTTAATTGGTCCCCGGGGAACGCTTTCGACGGTACGAGCCTGTTTGTTCGTCTCGAGCAACTACGAGAATACCGGCAAAATTGAAATCTGCTTTTGAAATGTTTATCGTGCTACTGGCGACATGGAATTGCTGGTTGCAGAATGAAATTCTGATGGTTTTTATTTTTCGGAGACGGTAAATTTTTGGTTACTTTGAGATCGAGTCGGATTCGTTGCTATTGTGGACCAGCAAAAATTTACTGTTAATTTATAATTTATTATTATATTTTATTATTATTCATTATGAAAAGTAGACATCGTGAACTTTAAAGAAAATTTTTCAGAATGCAAGGATTAGAAGAAATAGTACTTTCATATGTGATGTGCTTATTAATGACTATAAATAACTAAATGACTTCACTAACTAATGATCATAAATTATTATAAATAACGATTATAAATGACTAGGTTTGGTTTCCGATAAATAGTATAAATGACGGAAATAGTTTTTGGTTATGATATATTCTTTACCATCTATTCTTTACCATAGATAATATAACCATAATACAACCATTATCATTTCAAAATTTAATGATCGTACTTCAACTTCTTCAAGTTCTGAATTGAACAATCAAGCTATCTAGTTTAAATTTACAAATGCATTTTATTTTCGTCGGACCTGTAAAATTTGCTATGAATAAGAACGAGCATAGTTGCAACAGCGACGTTGGCAGAGGTGAAAAATAAATTACAGAAGTCTCTGGATCGAGTTCCGGTTGGTTATTGCAAATTATGTTATTCCGTTGTATAATACGGCAAAACAGAGTGGATACTTTGCCCTGCTACCCTCTCTGTCCCTCTTTATTTCCGCTCGTAGATTTTCTCTCTGTCCCTCTGTATTGGCCGTCCCCGCGGTTCCTCTCCCTATCGACTGACTCTTCCCTACCGCTATCTATGTACCCTCCTGCTTTGCCAGACAATAGTATAAGCAGTAGAGCGCGACGGCAGCCATGTTGCGAGTCGAGGATTACGTTATGTGAATTCGGGGGAGGGTCTCGTCGACGGCTCGGATATCATTGCGTTCAAAGATGCGCCGATTCGCTGACCCTTTTTCTCCGGAGATATAGTGGCTTTTTCATTCCACGTTGACATAATATTTATATATAATAATAATTCGTGAATTATAATACATAATTCACGATTTATTATTCACACTGGCCATTTGATATTTTACTAATGCTTGATGTGATATATGTAATTATTAATTATCGTTTATATATAACATTATAAATTATTATAATGCATTGTTGAGGTGGAAATTAATTCTTCAATTCTAAATTTGTTCTCAACAATTCTTTTAGCGCATTAAATAAACGTGTAAGCATGTACCATCGATGGTGCACGTGGCACGGAACGTGTTAATATCGGATCAGGTATCCTTCAGTAAGTAAATAACAAAAACAAAAAGGAAACAGCTAAATTATTTAATGATATTTAGTAATAATTTTTATGAAGTCTATAAATTAAAGTGAAGTTTACCGTTGAACAGCGTGAACGGAATACTATAAGTGAAATAGGGACAACCTGCGTGCAGACAAGTAGAATACTAATTTTAATCAGACGAAGACGGTGCGTGGATCGTCGTACGAAAAATAGTAAAAATTACGAATGAATTCTCCAAGTGATATAAGGACAGCCTATATCCAGACAAGTGGATTAAATATTTCACCCCCGTAAATAGATCGACGTGCGATCGAAAAATGCTGAAATCAGCAGCGACGATCAATCTTGCCGGTGCAGTTGGAACATCCTTTGATCGGACAAGTAGAACGGAGGTTCGTCGGAAAATTATACAACAGGCACTGTTCGTGCGATTAGATCGTTGTATGTCGCCCGCAGGAGCGAGCATTTTGCGGACAGCCCCCAGGTAGTTCGTCAGCAATTAATTCCACAGAGAATGATCGCTCGTCTGTTAAAGGCCCGGCTCATCGAATTACCGCATGAGGCTGCTCATTCACGCGAGCTTTCTTGATTATGGTCGGCCAGGTTCCCGGGGCGGAAACTCGTACGTCGGCGGCCGACGACGCTCGTCGTCGCGGCGCGGCGCGTCTTCTCGCGTGCGCCTGCATTAACGAAGTTACGCGCGGAAACGCACAGGGCCAGAAATTGCGACCGCGAACTTGACGGCGCGGCGCAACCGTGGGATGATGATAGATCGATTCGTGAATGCAAATGAGTGGAGATTGGCTGTTGTCGACGTTCGCTTCTCAACGTTGCCTATTTACCACTCGGTAGCACGCCGGTGACGGAAACGACGACGACACAGAAGACGACGACGTAGACGACGACGACGACATAGACGACGGGAACGTAGACGACGGCGACGGTCGACGACGGGGCTGGAATTTCGACGATAATACGGCCGGATCTTCGGCTCGGTGTCGTTATAATTAACAATCCCTGGCTGCGTGTAATAGCCTTGTCGTACGTTCCCGAATGAAATTCCAGTAAAGGAGTGGAATACGGCTAGCAATTTGCGTGCTCCCGGAGAAACTCGCCTCAGTATGTCGTGAATTTGGTTTCTCTTAACACTTCCGCGAGCGGTGGCCGACTTTCTAAACAGAAATTATGGTCGCGCTGCTGCCGGGATCCCGGCCGAACTCCTCGCTCGTGTTTGCTCGCCAAATACTGGTCGGGCTTGCGTTTATATCTTCTTCCGCGTGCAACGAAAATTGCTGGATTTAATCAGCTCCTCAAAATTATTCTCTTCGGAAACATTCGGCTGACCGTGTCTCCTCCTATTCTACTGAACAGCCTTGTGTCTGCTTATCCGATCGAAAACTGTAGCACTATGATAGATTATACAGTATATTCGTCGAAAACAGATAAATAAGGTGAGTCGAGTAAATAAAAAAATGTTAGTAATAAAAAATAAAACAGTTAATTCATTGCAACTTAATTGTTTATTGTAATGACATAGAATACGATTTTTATTGAATTTTCAAGCTTAATTCGTTCGGGTTTCATTCATGTTTAATTCACTTTTTGTTTCTGTCTGATTACAGGCAGAGCTATGCTACTTAGGAAATGATAGGCTGGCATTATTCAGTACAGGTCTTGGAAAATTCCACTTTTACCAGTCCGATCATTCACCATGGATCATTTCTTTCTTCTAATCTCAGCCCTGCCTCATCTACTCCGATCACTGGGTATCCTAATCCACCGAGCCTTGTGCTTGAATCGCCCCTGCCAATAAATGCAACGATATTTAGCGTTAGTTGATAGTTTCGCCAAACAACGAATCCCGGTGGAGCAGATTTATTGATCGGCCGATCGTTCGGCAGTGTGTAGAACAATTTCGCCGGGCCGGCTTATCGCCGCGGTATTATTTACAAGCAATTGCTGCCACTATTTGCAACATACAACGCGCGGAGGAGTCTTCTCCGTAGGCATAGCCGCCGGGGAAATATTTCACGGTGATTAATGATCGGTGCCGACAACACGCGGCTCTCCCATCCATTTTTCTTCATTAGCCCGACGATACTCGAGAACAAGGAAACGGAATTAGGGAGCGAGGCGAGCGCGATGGTCGATTCCCGCCTGGCTCGCGTTAAGAAATCACCGGCGGGGCCCTTTCTCTCTTATTTATCGAGCCTTCGACTTCCGGAAATCGCGGCGAACGGCTGCGTCGGTGATGTAGGTCGCGGCTGATCTATTCATTAAGCCACTAACGCTCGAGGAGAATGAATTATTCCGAGTTCGGTGGGAGTTTGAATCCGCGCGGCCGGAATCCGCTAGGGCCGCGCCCGGGAACGGTTCACTCGAAAACACATTCCACTCACGGTAATGCTTCTCGACCTCCAACACTCGCCATATTTCTACCAACTTCGAAGAGGACCCCCGTGCATCCCGGAATCTCGCGCCCCGCAGCGAATTATTCCGCGTTACGGGCGTCCGTAAACTTCCCAAAAGAATATCCAAACTTCTTCGGCTGTTCTCATTTTCCTCCTTCCGCGGACACCCTCCGCGGCCGGCACCCATCCGCACGAAAATACGCAGCTTTCGAAAAACTGCAGTCCGGTCGGCCAAGTTTTAGCCTCTTCAAACGCGAATCCGGAGAACTTGCTCAACCTTCTCGCCGCTGACGCTGGAATAATCCTTAGCTGACGGAATTCCGAGGAATTCGAACGGGAACGTTATTCCAGGTATTTTCGTCTTCCACCGTGGATAAAGAGATCCATCGAGATGCAAGATCAGTAACACGACGCATTGTTTTTTATGTTATGTTAAATTTGGGATTCAAGCTTTTTAATAGTTACGATATCTGTTCAAGGTTCAACCCTTTGGCTACCAGCGTCGCGTACAGTGATTGCCATTAATAGGCGGACAATTTTTAAAATGCGATGATGTTCTTAGAACTGGACCAAACGATTTGAATACTTTTTGGATAATAGAGGGACTAGTGTACTAGACAATGACTATACTACTGTGTTACAATTTTACTACTGCTTGGAGTGATAAAAGAGAATAAATACTCTCGTTTCTTAAGTATTTTTGATGGCGTGAAAATTCGATGATCTTTTATATTTATATTATATTTATATTATATTTATACTATATTTATATTTTGACATTTCTATAGTCTACTTTAATACACCGTAAAGGATTTTTTCTTCTTAATGTATATTTATTTAAATATATGGCGTAGAAGTCACGGTTATACTAGTATCCGAATACTTTCCGGAGTTTAGGGCTGCTAAGAGCATAATCATGATAACAATTAGACTCCGGGAATTAAAAGCAAGAATTTATATTACACTTGTTTCAATATACACGTTTAAGTACTGATGGTGCAGTGACCAGACAATAGAACAATACTCAACATGTGCTTCAACTAGAGAAAAGTACACAGTTTTACAATATTAATACTTCCGGTAACGCAACCGAAGGCCTTTTTTTATCACTTTGGACCCTGCAATACTATAAAAAAGACAACAATTATATTTTAATACGCATCCGCCATTGTTTGCGCCACATTGCGAATCGTTCGAACGATCGATGACTATTTTCCATGGAAGACATCTCGCCAGAGAAACGACTAGCAAAAACAAGCATCCGAGCAGACAGCGTGGAGGACGGTCGCAATTAAAGCAGCGTAAAATTCCGGTGAAAAGGTGGTCGACCAAAAATCCGGGAAGAATAACGTCTTCGTAGAGGGAGGCGTATCGAGCCGGCGGAGGAGAATCCACAGAGGTAGATCGCGGTTGCGCGATAATCAGCACGAATCGTTCATCAGGATGGCGGAACGTGCAATCGGGGCCTTGTAATATGAGTATTTCACCGCGGCCGGCATCGCGGAAGGGCTGCTATCGAGTCGCGGCTCGGTTAGATAAAAGGAAGAAAGGCTCGAGGTAGAGTCTAGAGGCGGGGGTGGCCGGGGCGGCGAGAAGAAGCGAGATTAAAAGGCAGATAAATCGTCGGACGAGAGATGGATGGATGGAGCGGAACGGAGAGAGACGGAGGAAGGGACTGACTGTTGAAAAAGGTAAAATTCGAGAACACGAATTAAAGAAGAGGAGTGGGTGGACAGGAGGAAGAGCCGAGCGAAAGGAAGCGGGAAAGAACCGGCGGGAAAATAGAGGGTGAAAAAGGGGCCGAGGAATCAGGCTACTTAGCGTATGCAATGGCAAGCTTTTATCGGCGATCGCTGCCAGCAATTTCCGCCCTTATCGCCTATCAAACTGCGAGAACCGGCCGCTGGGAGCCTCGGCCAGCCTCGGCCAGCCTCGGGGGCCGAGACAGTCCTTCCTGTGCCGAGTGCGATACCCTAATAGGACGCCCGTCGATGCACCCGCTGCAAACGGAGGAAAAGTTGCAGCCCAGACACCGTCCACCTTTCGCCGCTAACAACGTACGCCGCGCGCGTACCGTCTCCGGAAAAATTGAATTATTGGAAAACGTGCGGCGCTCCGCGGCCGACTCCTGGAAGTTATGCTAGTCCACATAAGTACCTGCCGCATTCTGATGAGCTACGTATTAATTCCGCCGTGCCAACCGCCGGAACAATTTGATCAAATTTAAGTGCTTCCTTCAGTCAAATCGAAATTCAACAATTAAACTGCACGACGTTCATTACATTACGTTTCATGGATCCTAATATAATTATAAAACAAATATATTAAATATTTAAAAAGTTATATATCACTTTACGATCAAATGAGACATAAGAATGCAATTATTTATTTTTGATAAATATTCTGTATAATGTACAAAATTGTAGCCTGTTGTATAAGCTTCTTATGGTTTAAGCCAATAACAATAATTAATGTAATGTAACGTAATATAATACAATATATAAATAATGTCTCAAACATGAGTGACGTCGCAGGCAAACCCTTAACGTCTTAATTATACTATTAATAAAATCCTAATTCTATTCTTTTTACACAATTAATATTTTGAATCGTTCCGCACTCGAAGAAGCGAGCGAACTCAAATGGAAATTGAAGATTGAGCTCCGTTATGCCGGTGCAAGGTTTGTAATTAATTTTTCCGAGTCGTCCGTCACCGAGAGAGGAGCCGCAATTTTCTCGAGCGTTTCGGGGCACAAAGATGCCGCGGAGGTTGCGAGCGATAATCGATTCGAAGTTCGACAGAGGCGTCGACGCAAGCCTTCGGAGGATTGTAATTCCGGGAGCCGGCAATCCACGCCGCTTCAATTGCGATGGCACGAAGTTCGCGTGCACGGCCATTTGCGAGATTGCCGGCGAGAATTCTCCGCTCTCTCTATCTTCTCGGGAACGGCGGGACGCGGCGCGGTGCGACGCGTCGCAGCGAGTTCTCGCGCGGGCTCGCGCTCTCTCTCCCCGAGTTTTCTTTCTGTGTACTTAGGCAAAAGGTTAGGGCGACTGCACGAAAAATGGATTTTTCCAGCTGCATTATTCATTCCTCGCCTTTCCCCGGTGTCTTAGCCGCGGCGCTCGAGCGTGCCTGAATTTCGTGGCAATCCCGTGCAAGCCCCGCCGTTGATCGAGCCGCCTTTGTGTCGGCGACGTGTTTAGTCCCGCTTTTTCACCCGGATTCACGCGGCGAGCACGCGGAAACTACGCTCGGGAGACGCGCCGATTCGCGCGGATTCACTTCGGCCGATTCACCGCGGAAACTTTCTACTTTATCTGCCGCGAGCGGGAAATATCGCCGGTTCGATCCGGCTGCGAAACGATCGCTCGATTATTTTTACGACGAGACCGAACAGCCGTTGACTCGATAAACGACGCGAAAATGTATCGCAATAGTCGTTGATTTAATGTTCTGACGAAGACCGGAGCAGAGGCATAAAGAGATCGTTAAATATTCCAGCAGATGAATTATTGATATTCCAGCTTGTGCGACGGGATGGAAAAAAATCGTGAAACAATTTGCCTAGGCTTGTTCGAAAGTGCGAAGCTTCTACTTTCATCCCCCTAAATGGTTTTTTAATAGCGTGCCTCTCCGCTAGGAAATGCGTCGGGAAGTAGATCACGTTTTTCTTCAGGCTCTTTCATTCTAGACTTGAGCCTCGTGTAATTCCGCGAGAAAAAATCATGCGGCCATTTAATTTAATTCATTCGGAAGGGTGGAGCGTCTACTTTCATCCCTTAAAACTGTTATTTAGAGATATTTCTTTATTAAAAAATATTACCACTGTAATACCGATAAGAAATCGAATTTTTCCTCGGTCGATTTTAGGTCAAATTTGGACGTCTCTGGGGACTCCAAAAAATTTTTTTGGACATTGAAACTGCCACAGATTTGAAGATCGAAGTCTCCTCTTTGGAACGAGTGCTCGTGCGTTGACGTACGATTTTTTCCTGCCGTGTTACAGCGTCTTGAATGGAGGCGATATTTCTCGATCGACGAGAATCGTAATTGTTTGTAGAATTGAATCGAACGTTCGGTTCGAGATAAGTCGAACCGGTTTAAGGTAGTCGCTGGGTTCCGCCGCGAACAATGAATCACGCCCCCGGCGACCACGTCGAAAGTAACGCTTGGAAAATTCGCAATATATGCGTGCATCGGGACGCGACGATTAAACGTCCATTGTTGGACGATTATTTTCACTCATTTCCGTACAATCGGTCCCGCTCCGTATTTCATTTTCCATTCGGCGAATCTAAACAGTGCTTTCAAGAGGAAAATCGATGTTCGAAATTATCTGAAAGCATTTGCCCGACCACTGGCTCCGGTGAACACGGTGTACGAAAAATTTGTCCCGCGTTTCCACCGTTATTGCTGTAAACGCCGCGCGAATTAGGTGTGATTTTATTTTCCGCTGGTCTGGGATTTTAGCGGGTCCGTAATAACGCGTACAGTACTCGAGGAAAGTACTGGTCTGCTCTACGCGACCATTTCGATATTTCTTTAAAAAGATTAAATGCTAGAATCCGATTGTCAGGATTTTATTCAGCAGATAGCTTCTTCTACGTTCAATTTTTATTTTATGCGTCACATTTATTCCATTTTGAAAAATACAATTTCAAATCGTAATATTAATTGTAAATAAGTATGCTATAAAAAGCATTCCCCTTAAAATAGTAAAAATTCTCGAAGAAATGGACATTGGAAGCCCACTTTCGCTCGTTGGTCATTGTTTTTCGTTAATAACTCGTTAATAAAGCCTCGAAGAACATTTTTGTTAACAAAAAAGTTGCTTGAAATGATCTCAGGTACCCCTAATTCCAGAGTGCTAGACATTTTTTGGACACCAAGTATATTAAACCGATATGTAACCCTCTGGATCGTAATCCCACGAGTACTCGCTAATTGCTATTAAGCAGACAATTAATAAATAAATAAATACATTAATGAAGAATAGAAAACCAATTTTAAATAACTAACTTAACTCTGCAGAAAGTAAATCCAATAAAAAGCAAATAGCTGAGTACGCTAGCACCTCAAAGCCTCGTCAATCGTTACCCAAAGTTGATTAATTTAGGGGAGTGAGACCAGGGAGGGAAATAAATCGGACAGCGTGAAATAAGCAATCGTCGGTCGGGGAAACTAAATTAAGCGGGAAGAAAAGCGGAGCTATATTCCCGAGGAATCTTCATGATTTCATTACGGTTTTTAATGGTTTCCCCGGGGAAAGTTGGTCCCGTTTCCCGTCGCGTTAACGGCTACTTTCGCGATGGGACTTCGACGTGCCGCAGAGGAAAAGGAGAAGCGGAAACGATGTTGGCCGTCCACTTCCAGCGAACGGGTGACAAACATCGACCACGAATTGGATTCCTTCGAGCGGTTGGGCGGCCTTTAATACGCGGACAACGTTTATCCGCGGCGTGTGCCCGTGCGGTCCCGGGGCCCCGGCGAAACTTTGTTATTACGTGCAAGAAGTGTTACGGAACTCGTCTGTATCTTGACTAAGCACGCCAGCTGAGTTAAGGAACTTGGCTCGGGCCGAACCGCGAAATAAAAACACTGTTTCCCGGCGAGTTAAGGGACGTGTAACGCGGTCGCGTGCTGTAAACTTTTTCCTTTCGAGCACTCAATTCTATTTTCGCGAGGGCCGCGCCGCGAATAAAGAGTTACCTCTCCTGGAACGAGATTATTTTACCATTCTTTCCTCTCTCTCTCTCTCTCTCGCTCTCTCTCTCTCTCTCGATCTCTTTCTCCGTGGTAATTTTCGCGAACGCCCCTCCTGCTAATTTTCTTTCATTTACCTTTTTTACCTGGCGCCGAAGGATCCCTTTGGCTGTTCATCATCCCACGGGTTATCGGATTAGCCGCCATTAAAATTACGCGAGTCGCTCGAATTTATTTTATGAAACTAAAACTGGAAACTACCGGGTTATGATTGCTAGATTGTGGATCTTTATGCGCTTGGTCCTTCTGCAAACTTTGCAGATTAGTGGAATATAAAGTTCGATGAGAGAACAGTTATCGGTAGCTCGGTGGGGAATTGTTGGAGGTCGATACTAGCATGTGTTCTCGCTGGAATTTTTCTAACTTTATTCGCCTTAAGTTGAAGCTTGAAGAGTCCTCTTTATGATGGAAGGGTTTGGTTAACTAAAATTACGAACACGTTTTGAAAATCGAAGAGTCCGATCGCTGCCTCGATAAATGAAGAGAAAATTTCGAGTCGGCTTCAAGTTGTGTGCCCGTGGGAATTTTTAAAATTTATCGAGCTTAAATTAAAACTCAAAAAGTCCACTTTAATACATAAATATTAATGTATGAATATATAAATATAAATATATTAACATAAAAATATTAATACAGTGGTATATAAATGTAAGTATATTAACATATACATATTAATACATTAATATATAAATACAAATATATGAACATATAAATATTAATACATTAATTTATAAGTATTAATATAATGATATATAAATATTAATACATTAATATATAAATATTAATATAATGATATATAAATATATAAATATAATCATATATAAATATATAAATATATGAATAATTTTAGTTACAGTATCAGTCTCAATTTTAGTATTAACTATTGTTATTAATGTATTTTCTTTCGCACAAATAACATAAAATAGAGTATCACAGTGCCAATAAACGAAGTACGAACAAACTGTAAAAAATCAAAAAATCGCGAACTCTACTCCCAGTGAGCATTTTTTATTATTATTATACTTAAACTAAATCTCAAGAATCGCTCTTCATAATAATTTTCAAAGGAGTTTCATAGAGAAATTCTAAGTCGTATCGGAAAACCGGTTAACCTAAACAACTCGAGTCGGAACAACGGAGCGAAGGAGTCCAGAGAGAAAGAGAGAAAGAGAAAAAGAGAGAAAGAGAGACAGAGAGAGAGCAGCCAGGATTTCGCAACGCGAAGTTCTTTACCGGTTAATGCGAATTCATGCGGGTGAAGTAATCAGCATCGTGTTTTCATGTCGGACTCCATGCAAATCCCATGAAAAACCGGCGCTCGCCGGACGCATTCGTTTCGCCGATACATAACACAACGGCCGGGGACATTCGCGATTGTGCCGTTCGTACGCGTTCCACCGTGTTCATGAAAATCCTGGAAGCGGTCATTGTGCGAGCGCGACTGTTGCCCGGGTACACGACCCCGCTGGCCCATTTGCGATACCGATTCCAGCGCTAAATTTATTAAATACTTCAGCGCGAGCGAACTGACTTGCTCGCGCGGACCGAGTTCGTTCTGCACGGTGAAATTCATTGCCGATGACAAATACCTTTTACTCGTACACTGTAATTCGTCACCGACTCGCATACAGAGAGCGTCGAGCAGCTCCATGCTTCCTGATAATCATCCTGCTGCGTATTAACTCGGTCATTTTGTCGACGGTGTCCTTCCAACCTGCAGGATTAATTTCAAAATTTTCCCGCGCCTCAACAGACTTTAATACACCAGATTCTAGTACACTGTAGTTTACTGTATCATGCTTTATTGTCATCGGACTTTACTTCATTACGCCCAACTACACTGTAGTGTACTGTATTACACTTTACTCGACTTTAGCATAGTTTACTATGTTTTACTTCGTTACTCTATAATTTATTACACTTTATTTTACTTCGGTATACTCAACCTCGTCCCACTTCGCTGCGCTTTACGTTATTACGCCGTCTTATTACACTTTCTAATCGTCTGCTTTAACACGGTGTAATAAACAAAAAACGTTTTAGTCACCGTTCGTGCTGCATGTTTAATTTAAACATTTAATACAATGTGCCCCGTTCGTAAACTTTGTGACAAGGTTAAAAATTTATTTAATTAGTAAAAAGGCGTCAAGAATGTTGAAGAAATGTCTGCTGGAAAGAAATAAACAAAAACCATGTCAAATGAAACAGTATAGTTCGTACAAACAAGAAAAATATTACTTTCAAGCATCATAAAATTATCTGACATAGTTATATAATTATTGGTAGCACTTTTACATTAGATGCGACTAAATCTGTGTAATATAGTTATCAAACAACCTAATAATTTTATTAGGCAAAGATTCCGAATTTTTGAGACAATGACAATGCTCCGTTGAATATATGTCACAGTCATGGTAGGTCTCCCTATTCGCTGGACCACGACAGCGAATAAAACGCGAGTTTGCGGGGGTGTCCTTCACTGTCGAACAGTTTAACAACGAAGACACCCGATCGACACTGACGATCTCAAAGTGCTGGGTCCCCGGCGTGCACTCAGCCGCGATAAGGTCGTAAACAACGCGGCAGAGAGATGGCGGCCGGGTTAATTTTAACGAACGTGTAATCGCATCTTATGACAGGCCATTCGGCGGAACAGAAGACCCGACAAGAGCAGCTTAATTACCGGAGCGCGGCCTTATCGGCGCATCTTTAAGCAGAACCGACAGGTGCCAAGAGTAATATCGCGAGATTAAACTGAAATTTAAATGCAACATCGGTAAACGGTTCGCAGACCGTTCTCCTGGAGCAGTTGATTACGCTTCCACGCGGTAATCAGCTTCTAATTAACGCAATCTGTTAACGATGCTGTTGCTAGATGTCGTCGAAGAACAGAAATTTAATACACGATAGACAATTTTCTGCTTTCAATAGCTGACATTGTTTGCATGTCAATTTAGAAATTAAGAGGTTCGGAATGAAATTCGCCGACTTGGTAGACGAATTAATTGTAATTTGATCGTTCATCGTTTATTTATGCTTTCAGAGGAATCGGGATGACGATGAACTGCGAATTTCTTGTATTTATGGGGGAATTGAGTGGGTGAAGTGTGTAAAAGAGAATTACAAAGAATTCAAGAATATCGACACACGGACGTGGAGAGATACATGCGAACGCCGTTTAAAATGGAATAGTAATTTTGAATACCTTTTAATAACTTTTTTTTTAATAAAAATTGTTCCGAATGATTTCAATTTCTGTTTTATGGGAAAATCTGATCTTATTTATTTTATCATTCCACCGAATAGCTAGTTTTGCAAAATATATTTACACAATAGTTCCTCTGACATCTGCAAACATTTCAACATGTTTATTGCAATTTTAAAATCGTAAAAGTCCACAAAAAATTTTGGAAATTTTTATTAAAAAATAAGTATCGTTTTCTATGTTTAATCCCTTGCGCTACGATTGTTTTCACGGTTGCAGAAATTAGAATTCCTTTGTAGTTCGTAATTTGCCAGAATAACCAAAAATTGATGACTATTTTATGTCCATATTTTCCCTAATGGGTATATATTAACAGTAACAAAATAGAACATTATTTCAATTTGAGCCAAATTAGTAATATAATTATTTATTAGACTCCATTCGTGTCCGACACGATATTGTAGTTCAAAATTTTAATACGAAAATCTTTAGCATATAATTTTCTGTTCCTCTAAAAAGAATAATTGATCAACCGAATGAAAATTGCTATTTAATTGCTCCTTCTAATCGATGCAGACAATTTCTATCTCGTGTAAAAATCCTGCAACGTTCGGCGCTTTGCCCGGTGATTAGGGGAAAATGATTTGCGCCGCGTAGAAACTACCGATATCCAGTATAATCGCCGTTCTCCTGGATCCTCGTCGGAGCCGGACGAACAGAAAAGCAATTTCGTATTTACCGCGATCGAGTTCGTTCCGTCGATGTATATTCAATTAGCTGCGCCGATTTATCCGCGACTCGCGATATGATTTCGTACAAATGGCTCGAGCACCGCTCCCGAATCGCGCCCGCTCTCGTTCAATATACTAATTACCAGCCGGGGCGAATTGGTCAAATGTTATACCGGAATCGAGGCTCGAGCTCGTTCCACTACTCCGTCGTGTTCACCGGCCGGCCATAAGTAAACCCCGTCGACGGAAATGCGCTTTAAAAATAACTCGCCGCGTGATCAGCGGCGCGAAAATCGACGCGATAAATTCGATAAGCGAAATTAATAAAACGCATAATAAATTGAACGCGCTCGTCGCTCCTTCCAACGATCCCTCGCGCGGGCTATCGATCATCCGGCACGCGACGAATAAACCATGGATCCTCATTGCCCTGTATTTTCGCGATACACCATAGATCAGTACTCTCTGCAATTTTTGTGCAACCTCGCTGGCTCAAATACATATATATTAAAAAATATATATGAAATACATATATATTAAAAAATATATATGAAATACATATATATTAAAAAATATATATGTATTAAATACGTATATTATACAAAAACATACAGTCGGTGTAAAAAGTTTTCTGAGAAAACATAATTTTTTAGTCTAGTAAATCTAAAAACTGAATTATTCATATTTTTAATATTAATATTTATAAAAAAAGAATTATTTTCTTTTGATGAATATTTTTATACCGGTTCTTGTTATTCAATTTTTAAACAGTCTGCGCAAATATCTGCAGAAGAGGATACACCATGTAATAAACGATGTAATGAACGCCATATTTAATTGATCGGAAAACTTGGCGTCCAAAATGCATTGCAAGCTGCAGTCTCCTAAAATCCGTGAAAAATATTAATGGACCGGAAGGAAATTAATGGGAGTTGTTTACGAGCTAGCCGAGACTGTTATCTCGTTCTAAGCTCCTCCGTGACCTGCAAGTTTAACAAATTGCCGTAATAATTAATCTTCCAGTTAAATTATTGATCGGGATGTCCAATCTTAGATCGACGTTATTTTCCGATGATCTTCGTTTCTCCCCGAGATCTAAGAATCACCATAAGTTCAACAATTATCAAAGTCACAGAGTTGCAAAATTATTAAATATATTTCTTTGCTCAAGCACGCGCTCTTTAAAAAATTGTTAAAAATAAAGAAAAATCCATCTTGCAATTGTTAACATTTTTGTTGGTCGTTTTTGGACTCCGGCAGGTTTAGTATTAATAAACGGAATTCATAGTGAAAGTTTCGGGACCCGCTGCGTCCGATTATCGATCGCAGAGGGTGAAAGAGGGGGGAGCGGCTACTACGCGCGATGTTTCCGCGTCGTCATTAGCAGTATCGACGTTACTAGTCATCTCCGATAATGTACAATACCGGTGATATCTACACTGACAACCGGAGCTTAGGATTATCTTCGTGTCACGATTAAACCTGTCCCTCAGTTCGGGACGTATCCTTTGATAGCCGGAACAACGTGGCGCGGACATCGCGATAGATTTAGGGTTTATCATTCGTGATAACCGTACTAATTACCAGTTAATTACAAATTCTGACTGACTCGAATATAAAGTGGATCAGCGAGCTTAAAAGCTACGCGGCGATCGAGTTCGACGGCCAACTGCGCTAGGCAGCTGGGATTCCGCCCGTCATTCTGGCCACCTTTATCTTCGAAAATAATTGACCGAGCTCCGACCAAGCAGAAAGGGAATACGCGTGTCCCAAATCTCGTCATTTAGAGCGCTAATATTTCCCATCGCTTTTTGAATAGTCGAAGTAGAGCAAATTTATTCGCAATTTTTCGGTTTAGAAATATTTCCGAAATTCTGAGGACAATAATTATGGACAAATTCTGAGGACACTCTTGACAACAATTTCTTCAATAAATTTTCCTTCATTATTATTTCTGCGATTGCGAAGATATTCCCCTGGAAAATCGAATAATTTCTGTTGCATAATAGTAACAATGCCAACTTTCTAGCAATTCACTGAATATACACTTATGAAACTTATTATTGATCCTAATAAACGAGACCCGATTCATTATTAAATCGCGAATTTTGTACAAAATATTTAAATACAGTTATAAACTATTATCAGCTCGCTGAAATTATTAAAGAATTAATTCTGTTATGTCACTTTTGCTTCGCCCAATCGACAATGGAAATTTGTATTTCGCATAAAGATCCGCTCTCTATTCGTTACAATTGCCCTGCAAATTAAAGCAGACGTAGCTGCGTCGCTTATCAATGAACCCCACCCGTCCGCGACAGAAATGAATTGAAACGAAGTGCAATAAAAGCAGCAGGAAGCTGGAAAGAATATCGAAGCGGCATCGCCAGCTGGGAAGAAACGGCAGCAGAAAAATTCGCGAGGAGTTCCCGAGCGACCGCAAACAATTTCATTGATTCCTGAAAGGTCCGACAGTAGCCGATAGATTCCTCCGGCAGACATTAGCTCCGAAGGCCGGGAGATTTACCGGGCAGGAGACTTTTCCCTGAAAACCGGTAAGTGATTTCCTTCGGCCGGGGTGGCGCGGTTCAAAGCCGCAAAAGTAAATCTCGGTCCGCGGGTATCTACATTGTAGAAAGGGAGGGTATTAACCGTGAGGAATTCTTCGTGGCACCGTTCCAGACGGTAATACCATTAACAGGTCAACATCCGCGGGAACGAGCTTAAAACGTCCCGCGGATGACTCCGGGTACGATTGAAAGTGCAATTCCGCTGGCCGCTAAATCAGCGTCGCCGAATGCAACGGCGCGTGTCCCGGAAGAAAGCGTTCCCGTTCGCTATTTATCGCACAATACACTTAATTTTATTGGCCCGGTTAGAATTTCCGATCTGCCGGACTCGATCGTTCGATCTTACCCATGGATCCGGGAACCGTAAAAACGGAGGAACGGTGTCCGGGAACGGACGCGACTCGGCGTTGCAGTCGGTGCACTCGGTGCACTCGGCGCGCTCGGTGCAGCCGCCCGGGGAATCGGGACGAATCGCGGACGAATACGTGGCCCGTACGCCGATTCCTAAATCTTCTTAAGTTCCGCGTAAGCGTCGTGGCGCATCTGCAGGATCCCGAACTCCCGTAAAGTCGCGATACCCGCAGGAGAAAGTTTCCCCATAAAACAGATCCGGCGTCGGTGGCCGGGCGCTCGCCCGGAAAAACAGCCGAACGCCTTCCGCGCCGCGCTCTTTCGCCTCCGTTTGCTCGTTTTCGGGCGCGGCGTGATCGCCGGTCCGTTTAATTAAAAAGCAATTAGGGTCGGAGTGCTCGACAGCTAATTTAATACCGGTGAATGCGTTCGGTTGTCCCGGACGCTCCTCTCGCGATTACTTTTTCGCCGGCGTCCTGTTATTACGGTTTCAATTATTTGATCGCGCCATTTCCTCGATTAGGCGATCGTTCTGTGCTCGCGCTGTTCGCATTCTTCGTAAGCGACCTTGCATTCTAATAACGAGTCAGTCTCGTGACGAACATTTCGTACATAATTTAATAAATACGGCAGCCAATCGCTTCTATTAAATAGAAAAATCTTGAATATTCCGTCATCAAAGTCTGGGAATGAAAGTGAATGAAGACAACGAGGAAACAAAAATTCTCTCGTTTCATTAAGGAAATTATTATTAAGGAGAAAGAAGTGTTCATTAACGCAGTTCTCAAAGAAATCGTAGTGCAAGGGGTTAATTCCGTCGCAGTCTGACTGCAATTTTCGGATTCGGTGTTGCGCTGTGCCAAGAAGTTTATGTTCAAGGAGCTCATGCGAGCACCTATTGTCGTTGGAATAACGATCACTGATTCAAAGGGTTGTTAATAGACTGCGGATTTTACACGATTATGGCAAAAATGCTGAAACATAGAACAGTGAAATGGTTAGAAGCGACTACGAATGTCGAACTATTAATTTCAATTTATTATAATTATTGAAAAAATAAATAATGTTACACTTGGCTTCTATTTAATGCATACAATTTTTATTTCGCATAAAGTTCGTCCAAATCGCTCTGCAATAACTGAAACGTTCGAAGAAAAATTGAAGTAAATCAATTTTCTGCTAGGTTAATCTGATATTACTAAATTACATTTAATTTAATATTTTATTCAACTGATTTGATTATTTTAAAACGAAGCTCGAAGGTGGCCTGCATAAAAGAGTCGTTCCGATGTTATTTTACAGAACTTTTAATCGATCCTTCATTATCCCTTAATTAATTTTCTGCTCTCAGTGTCTCAAATTTAGCAGCAGGGAATATTCACGCTGCCCGTTCGCAACACAAAGGTCAAGATTCAGCGCCAAGTTCGGTGTGAGGTTCTTAAATATTCAGAGCTCAAAGTTCCGAAGTAGATACCGTCTGGAATTGCCCCGTAGGGCATTGTTCTTGGCTTTGTCGACAGCTGGAGTATCGAAACCCCGCCCACCGAGAGCATTGAAATGTTTGTTATACAATAATAGTCACTGGAGGAAGTTCCAGCACGTTTTGCTCATGCACAAAGCCCTTCTGCGTTCTGTCCGAAGTTCTTATCCAATCTGGACTGTTCAAAAGCCGAGGGCTAATTTAATCTTGACCAAGTTCTGGCTCCTACAATTATGTTAAGCAAATTCCCCTCGAAGGCATTGCCAAGTGAAATATTCTTAATAGATAGAAATGAAATCAGCCGAAAATTCATTTTATCTCTGAAGAGATCAATGTTCCGTACATCGATAAATGTTTCCAAGATGGTACCCCTTTCGTTTCTCTATCAAAATAATAATTATAAAGATAATAGTAATAATTATAGCGAGAATAAAATAATGACAAAATGAAAGCAATTGTTACAATGATTACACTCATTAAAAAAGTATTAAGTACAGGAAGTGACCATGATAACATTATTTCGAATTTATCGGAATCATGAATGAAGAAATCAATGTAATTAGTAGCTTGTGGAATTAATGAATTATTCATTAAAATGACTAACTCAAGGCCAAAGCTGTAAAGATATCAGAAGAATTGTATTTTATACTTATTACAATTAATTCGGCTGATCTTCATTTTGCATAGCGGGCTATGTTAAAATAAATCATTGTTAAACAAATCAATTTCTCGGATTTTCCGGAGGGTTGTTAAATATTTAGCGAAGGCTTCTTAATTCGCGGACGGGCGCGCGAAGTGCGAGAACAGCGCGAACGATTCCCGACACGTGGATTGAACGCGCAGTTCGATGGTTATTGCACTTTTCGCGAGGTTTCGACCTTTTTCCGTCGGCGATTTTTATCGGCGTTTGATACGGGCCGAATCGCGCCCGCCGACTGTAAATTATTGCCGTATCGTCGCGTCGACGGACGCGTCTCGCCTCGCGGCCCCTCGAAACGAAATTGTTATCTCCATTAAATGCACGTCGACGCGGTGTATTAATTGAGTTTCATGCGCGCCGTTTGCACAACCGATATTCCTTTCCGTTATTTACACCGCGAGGCGAGCAGAACCGAATTGCCACCTCGGCGCTCCTTTCGCCCTGTCGCGAATCGGCCGGCGATATCGATCGATCCAGCTAATAATTATTTCCGCGGACGGTGTTTCACTGTCGCGACTGATTTTCTCGTTCGTTAATTTCTCTCTTCTCCTCGGTCGCTCGAGGAGCGTTCGCCTAGCGAGCAACGCGCGAATGTAGGGACAGAAAATGCGAAATATAAACGGCAATTAGTAGAGCCAGATTACAGATCTTGTATCTGTAACAAAAAATGAACGGATGGAACATAAAATGGAGGAAATATCGGAGAAATTAATTACAATATTTTCAGCTTACTAAAATGATTGAGAGAAGAAGTGCGTAATTGGAGCGAAATATACTGTACTGATTCGATCATTTTTCTCCGAGCCATTGATGCGCATTCGGTGATTTTTCCTACGTTGTTTCGACGTCATTTCTGAATAAAAATTACTCTATCTTAAAGCGGACTTTCCAAGCTTGAATTGAAGCTTAATAATATTTAAAAATTGCTACGAGAATGTAACTTTAAATCGAGTTGAATTGATCCTTGAGAATCGACTCTTTATGGTTTAATGGAGCCGAATTTTCCAATCTTTCGACACGTGTCCGCAAATCCTTTTTAACCTAAAGTATCCTATCTGAAAGTAGACTCTTCAAGCTTTAATTCAAGCCTAATAAAGTATAAAAACTCCTCTAGGAATATATAATATCAGGTTACCAAACTAATAATTTCCTAGGTGTCTTACAATTTCGTTTAGCGGCATATTTGATAGGCCTCCGAGTCCCAAACATCCGTGACGGAAAACGGGATTCGGTCGATTCTTACACCTGTTCTGTGTGATAGAACGTTATCGAGGTAACGCGTACCTGATGGCGTAGGATTTACGGCGTCTGGTATGGCGATGGCGGTGCGCGGCCCGTTCGGTAATTTATTAGGAAAAACGTCAGGCCACGGATTTAACGATGATCGAGATACAAGGATTACGCGGCGTAATCTGCGCGAAGGAGATAAACATTGTCCATTATTTATAACGGGTATCCCCTCGCGGCCGAATAATCGATTTTACATAATAATAAAGCTCCGTGACCGGTCCCCGGCGCGTGTATATATCATAGAAGTTGTCAAGCAACCGAGACGCGGGATATCCCCGCAGATCACGCCGCGGACCGTGGACATAAATTACGCCGTCGAAACAACGCCGTCGATCAAACTGTCAATTTCGTCGGCGGAACCCGTTAGGCATTCCTCCGGTAAAACGTTATCGTCCCCCGATAACAAGTGGAGGCACCGCTCCGCGGAAGGGGAACGCGTCTTAACCCGATTCGCCGAGCCTACTCGATCCTGACGTTTAGCCAGCCTGCTCGCGACTCGTGATTACTGGAGCCACGCCGCACGTTAATTACACGGGCCCTCGCCGTCAGGATTGCTGAACAACCCGCAATGGAGGCTCGATTACTTACAAAGAACCTACTAAACCACGACGCGGAACGCGTCATTACGCGATAGTGATCGCTGCAACCAAGTGCTAATCGGAAATCGTACGAAACTGATACCGATCTTCGCTCGAGATCGCGTAACCTCTTTTAGATTTAGAGTGGGTTGAATAGGACAATGAACGATACACGTTGTATACAAATTTTCAAATACCATTAGAAAGTAGAGTAATCTTTTCAACCTTTTTAAAACCGGTCTATATGAATTTTGTTCGTAAATGTTAGAGGGACGATGACTGCAATATTTCTATTCAAATTTTGCTACAATTTGGGATAAAAGAAAGTGTCACAAAATTGTCGTCTTTTCGCTTTCTTATTAGAGCCTGTAATGAAAATTAAAGAAATGCATTTGGTATTTTTAGGTAATTTATGTACATGCTAGAACTTTCATTCGAATAATCTATTCGCATAACAAGTTATTTAACTAAATAGATAGAATAATTTATGACAAGAATAATGTACGAAATAATTTATTAATAATTAATATAATAACATTAGTAAAGAATATATTCGATTATCTTAGATAAATATTTGTATGAAGCAATTCGAATAATGGTTAAAATTTATTTATACAAGATTTAGAAAGAATCTTGACAGATCCTTGAACAAGCCAACAAATTACTGATAAATCGTGCTGGAAAACCATTATCTTCTTAACAAAGACATTTCACGTTCCGATGCTAGGGGACTCGGTGTATTCCGGCGTGCCGAACCGCAAGTGGAATAGGCAAGCGCCTGATCAGACATTGCCCCAGGTTCGGAATATTAAGCGCAGATGGCGAACGCGAGCCCTTTGTCCGCTTCCGCTTCGGATCGCATTAGAGCTGACCTTTCCCCCGTGAAATCTGACCGGGTCGGAAGTTTAATCCGCGAGCCACTCAGAAACGGCACCGGAACGGTAAAATATCGCTATTCCCTTGTTGCCGCGCCGTCGGGCCGGCTCTCGTCGCAATAACGTCGAAAGTAAAAACATTAACCCGGTACAGCAGATAAATCTCGGGACAACTAAGGAAGGAAGAATATGTTCGATCACGGTTCTTATTGAACTCCGTTCGGTTATTGGATCGCCGTGGCCGGCGACGTCGCGGCCGACGGGATGGGTTATGAAAGAATAACACAATAATACGAAAGTTTTCACGGTGCACGAACATATTTTCGTTTCGTGACGAGCAGACATATTTTCGCTGCGAACGGCACTGTAATATTCTTTGTTCGACCTTTCCGATCGATTTTATCGATCCCAAAAGAGAGAAAATCGGGGACAGCGTTGTCTCGACGGATGCACAAATTCCGATGCTTTCCAAATCGACGCTGTTTCTGAGGAGTGATCGAGAATTGTGTTCCTGGATTATGCGCTGTTAACCTCTTAGGCATGGCTGAATTTTACGCGGGGAAGTTTCTCTGAAATTTCTCTGAAAATTCTCTGATTCTGGGGCAGAATTCGGCGCGAATTACGAATTATACTATAATATTATATATTATGGACAATGCTGTTCTTTACGCGAGCACATTCGAATCAAGTGATTAAATTATCACTTTTCTTAAAGATACGGTACATATACTTTCACTTTAATCGTTTAGTTTAATAAGTTATAATGCAATTAAGTAAAACACGAAACATTCGCGAAAGCCACTATAGTGGCGCGTCGTGCCTAAGAGGTTAATAACGCAGATAATCTTCATTAGGTTACTGATGTTTATACGATACAAGAATAGTCTAAGTACAGAAGTGTATTTCATCTTTTTAACTAGATAGCTACTGTCGGAAAGTATTCGTACAGTGACAAATTGAAAGCAAAGCTATGTATATCCACGCCAGTAATTAATTCGTCAACTTTTACTACACGTCTTTTTTTACAACAATGCTTAAATATTGATAACTCGGTCACGGATTTCTATGGAAAATAAAAATTGCAAGGTGCAGAAAACCACGTAGATATTAATTTTATAGTAACATTAATAAGTCAAGAATTTTTTGAAATTTTTAATGTTTAAATAACCGATTTACTTATCTTTGCCATAAATGCGTAAAATCTAGTAGCCTATTGTAAAATATAGTAGCCTATTGTAAAATCTAGTAGCCTATTGTAATCTAGTAGTCTATTGAATCTCGTAGCCTACTGATACCATGAAGGTGCGCCTTTATTTCGATTAAAACGCGACGATCGTTTCGAATATTCCTAGCAAGGCTGACACGATATTCTCGAACGAATCAACAATGTCTCCAAGCACTTCGAACTCCCTTACGCGGAAGAAAAATCCCGCAACGTAGCAATAAATGTAACTGCAGCTTCGCACAGCGGAAATCTCCTGGCCACCGGCGGAACTCGCAAACATAAATCGGCCTCGTATCCGGCCGAGTCGGCGGCTTTGATCTTTCTTGCCGCCTCCGGTGGAATCGTTAATCAAACTCCGATGGCGGTGCCGAAATTCGGAAAGTTCGCCGGATCCATTAGCGACCGGCCGCGGTGGCTCGAATCCTCCTCGACGGACGCACTAATTAAATCCGCGACAATTATGTGTAAACACGGGAGGACCGGCCGCATCTGCGGTCTCGCAAATCCTGCGTCATTTAGTGTACGCCTCGCGGTGATGCCACTGCATGCTGCGTAAATTGCTTGTCATAGCGAATGTTTTAGTAGTTTTGGCAAGAATTTCTCTATATTAATGCACGCGGTTTGTTGGTCCCTGTTAAACGCCGGTGAATAACGTTGCTGCTAATGTTACGTCGACAGCCTCACCCCCGCTGACGGTCTTTGAGGGTTTGTTCTTGCTGGTATTTACCGCTGCTGTAATTCCAGGCAATTTGTTCCATCGGGACATGTTACGAGCTTTGGACAGCGGAATTATTCGAAGAACTACGAGCACGTTGGTATACAGGGTGTTTCAAAATTATGCTATTTCAGGGAAAGGAGGGATGCCTTAGGTCATTTGAAGTAACTTTTTCCTTAGCGGAAATGCAATCCGCGGATTCGTTTACGAGTTATCGACGAGAAACACTGACCAATGGGAGGCGAGCACGACTGGCGCGGGGCGGTCGAGTTCAACGAGCGATCGAAGCCCAGTTGCGCTCATTGGCTCGGTCGCACTAGCGAGCCGAGCTCTCCTCTCATTGGTCAGAGTTTTTCGTTAATAACTCGTAAACGAAGCCGCGGATTACATTTTCGCTGAGGAAAAAGTTACTTCAAATTACCAAAGGAATCCCTCATTTTCTGGAGATGCTATAATTTTGTATATCATTGTATTATATATTCTGTATATATATTCTGTGTACAGGGTGTCCCATTTGAGTTGACATAACGAAATATCTCGCAGACCAAAACAAAAAGCGTTGGCATAGGCTCTTTATAGTTTTGGACGGGGACTCAAATGGTATTATTAGTTTTTTAATGCGTGGGCGTTTTCAAGGTTATTCGAAGGTCATTTCTCTTTTTCGTCACAAGCCTTATATATCCTAAATCACATTGGCGTAAGACACATTTTTCTCTTTGCGAGACAGAGGGATCGTTACTGTTTAGTCAAATGCGAATTATTTACCGATGAATTTATTGTTAAGATAATTTAGAGTTAAGTTAATTTATAATAATATTATAGTCCATTTCACCAGTCTATTTTTAACATCTCATTATATACAAATTGCATTTTAAGATATAAATAAAAATTTTTGGAACCGTGACTTTCGCCACTATGATTCTGTCTCTTTCAAACAATACTGGGATTTTTTATTTTAAAAGACCGTGTCTGATCTACACTACGTAAAGTCGTGCTTACATGTAAACAAAAAGAATGCCTCAGTTGAGAAAGCATTTTAAATTCTGTAAAAATGTCTAAAAACGAGTATAATTCGATTAAAAGCTGAATTTCCCTGGTTATTGCGCCAGCCTTCTCCGTTATTACGAGCGTAAAAAGAGAGCATTATACAGGACATCGTGTCCGGAAGACCGGTGGCGGCATGCCATTTAAAAATCATTGTGGCGCGAAAGGATCGCATCGCTCTCGGATCGGGTGGCTCCGCCGCGTTGGCAGGAATTGCAGCTGGTGAAACGGAATTGACACACGCCCGGCGAGTATATAACACGTCAAGAATTTCCGGTGTATCAGCGGTTGTTTTCGCGTGCCGGAACGCGGCGCAACGCGACCGGCAGGAAACGCGTAATATCCATGATACGGTCAATCCGACCGCTTAATTAACCTTTCTTTGCCGCGGTATTAAAAGTTCGCCGGCCAGCTTCCCGCCGCTCGCACCCTCCGGTTCCGGTAATTGAAATCTCGCGAGCGAATGTCGACGTTCGCCCGCGGCCGTCCCGAAATTTTCGGCCGGCGTTCATTATACATACATCGTCCTCGGTACTTGTTATATTAATGGCTGGAACTGCGGCAGGGTGTGTAAGTGGCGGGGCGCCGAGAAGCGGGGGCGGGTCGTTTAATTTTGTGATATGTTTTGCGGCCGTCGCTTAATTAACCTTTCGTCCCGCGGCCGTCGAATCGGCCCGTAAATTCGCGGATTTCCCCGAACGAGTTTTCTGCGAGCCGGAGCGGAACAGAGCGGAACAGAGCGGAGCGAGACGCCGAGTTTCCGCGTGTTCGACCGATCGGACCGATTCCGATTTTTCCACAATGAAGCGGCCGATAACTGGCCGCCCGATGGTATCGCCTGATTATTCGAGAAGAAGCCGTCCCCGACGGATCAATTAATTTTAATGAGCGCCGCGCAGAGTCGAGCGCGGATCGCTCCACTCGGCCGTGTTTCATCGGGAAAACGAACCGTGCCTCGGTAAACCGATTCACTTCAAACATTGTTTTTGCCTTTTAAGGATCGTTGACGAGGATCAGCCCGGATCCTGTAAACCGATCAGACTTGCCGCGATACAATAAACCGCGTTCTATTTCGCTCATTCATTTGTCTATTTATCTACTCGCCTGTCTATTTATCGTCTCATCTACCTACGCTACCCGACGAAACTTAAAAGCATTTATACAGGGTGTCCCTAAAATGTCTATAAATTTGAAAATGGGAGATATCTGAGGTCATTTC
>CM052153.1:5209232-5245222 GCA_028455555.1 Augochlorella aurata | reverse complement strand
TCTCTCTCATTTTTCAAACGGGGAATTGGGTCATTCGGAATTGTTTCTCGACAGATTCATTGTTTCTCTCTAGCTTCGCTATTGATTCGATCCGCTCGGAAGTGCGCCGTCTTTCTCGGAGCTGCGTCACGTCGTTGGAACATGATTATTGTGATTAGTTAATTAATTAACGTCTTCGTTCGTTTCAAGACGCGGAAATTACACGGATCTCTTTATTTCTGACCTTAGTGATTTGAAGGAGTTGACAGTGATAAAATAATGTTTAACAATTTTTTGAGGTCCATAAAATCGGGCTTTACGGTTTTCTAAGAATTAATCGGTGGCCATGGCAACCAATAATTTGTTATCTATTATTGAGATATTAAATTATTTCTTTAAATATTAAATACCATACCTTTCGCGATCAATAAAATAAACGAAATAAAAATAGAAACTAAAATTTAACATTGAGCTACCGTAAGCTCTAATATTATTACATAATCCTTTAAATATTAAATACCTTTGACGCTTAGTTACATAAATAAGATAAAAATAAAATAAATAAAATAGATAAAATAACAATTATTGCCAATGGAAATATATGAAAATGGAAATTCCAATGAAAATATGAAAATATAAAAATGTTGTTAGATATAATTACCCTTTAATAACAGAACTATTTACGGCCGAACGACCGGTCGGTAAAGTGTTAATATAAAGTTGTTTGCGAAAGAACAAGGAACGACAGGAGTAAGATTTCGGGGTGAGATTTATTTTACAGAAGTTCTTAGCGTTATTAACGGTACAGGAGACGCAATTACAATGCGACACACATACGTACAGAGAGTCTTCTCGCAGAATCGATCGGGCGGCGTATCGCGCGCCCGAATTGAGCATTGGCACGTACTTAAATTCCTACCATTCGCAATGACATAATCCGCGTGCACCGTTTACGTCGGCCAATAAATTTCCATCGATCTGTACACCGCGACGTGTCGTTCAATCTCGACAAACGAGTCGCCATTCGATACCCGCCCTAAAACGGAACGTTTCGACGGCTCGCAATTTGCAGTAGGACCTCGATTGACCGGCTCAACCCCCGGACCACCGACGAAGCACAATTTGCGACATATAATTAAACCGCGTTTATAGTTCCTCGGTCGTGATCCCCCATAAAAAAGAAATTCACTCGGAGATGCCCTTCCATTTTCGCATAGTAAAAAAATATACGTATTATCAGCCGCCGGCTTCAAAAATCGTAAATTTCAAGCGTGTATAATATACATGCAACATTGAAGTCGCTCTTCTTGACTGAGCAATTCTTTGATCACGATTTCTCGTCACTAGGCTGCGGATTTTATACATTTCTGACGAAAATGCGTAAATCAGAACAATAAAAACGTTTAATAAATTGAAAAATATTACTGCATTATTTTTAAACGAATAAAACAATTAAGGAATGAAAGAAATAATGCAGTTAATTTTTTGATTTTGCATAAAAGTCCACAGTCTAGTTGACAATTTATATTTTACAAACCCTTTTTAAGGTCATTTTACTCTTTGTTTTGGCTTGGAATAATTACGTAATATAGGGTTGCTACTTAAATAGAATATACTGTAATTACTCTAATTTATAATAATCTTTAGCTGAGTATAAACCGTAACATAATCCGTCGATATACAAACATCCGTAGTCTTTTCATCCCCCGAACATGGCAATATAAAAATCAGGATTGTAAGAAATAAATAGGTGACGGTCCGAAGGGTTAACCATATGAAAAGAATAAATTAATTGGTCATGTTTTGTACAATGCTACTCGCTAGATAGAGAACCATCTTAAAATGTACAGTTAGGTTAATCGAGGTCCTGGTAAATCTTTGTACAGAATTCTCGATTATCGAGCTCGAGCCAAGCGATTTCGCTGCTCGTCCAGGATCAGCGACGCCTCGCCCATGATCTTCGCACTTGTTCGAACCAAGAACAATAGCTGGTACTCGTCCGTGACGGTCAGGGATGACCTGGTCCTGACCAAGGCGTGAAGAACGTTCGCTCTCTCCAGGTCGAGCCATCTTTGAAGGGTGACTTCCCTCTCCCGTGGCCCTCCGAGGGTCACGTCCGCCGGACCCCATAGAGAAAACTCGAGAACCGACTTCACCTGCACAAAGAACACGTCTCAGGTTCTACCAAAGAACCTCGGGGGACCTGGCTGAAAGCTTCGAACTCTTTTGCACCCCAAAAGTCTCTGTCCGGAAAGTTTATATTAAAAGTCGACGATACATCCTTCGTACAAAGTTTGATAAAACGGCTGGGAAATATCGTGCCTCGAATTTTCGAGAGTCATTTTAAAGGGTATACTTTGGTCTTTAAGTTAACGTTAGTGTCAATCGCGAGAAAAATTTGTTAACATTGTTACAGAGGTGTCAAGTCGTTCCTGTTCAGAAATGGTTGGATTTAAAGTCTGTGGTACACCTTTCACTCAAAATTCGATAGAAGGATTGAAAAAAATCGTATCTCAATTTATGAGCAGTCATTTGAAAGAGCAGATTTCAATCTTTAAAGCAGTTTTAGTCTGAATCGCGAGAAAAAATTGTCGAGGTTTTTACGGAGACTTGAATTTCCCTTTGTTCAGGGAGACTGTATTAACCGTCGAAGGAACACCCTTCATTCAATATTCATTAAAACGACTGAATGAAATCGTATCAAAAATGTTAAAGTATCATTTTAAAGGAGAGTCTTCAATCTTTAAGCCTATTGTGGCTTCATTCGCCGAAAAGGATATTCAATTTATCTACAAACATCTCAATCTATTCATAGACATGCTGCTCGAAGCATGATCGATGAGGAAGATGTGTTCAGTTTCCCACCCACCGTCTCGAGCAAAAATTTCTTTTAAAAATATGATCGACGCGTTCGAAAGTAGAATCTTCAAGCTTTAAATTGTTATTTATCGCATTATCGTACCATCTGTTACAGCGAAATTACAATAACCTCAACCAGCAGAAGAAATAAAGTAAAATTCCGAAGACCGGAAAGATCGAAATCGAGAAAGACATTTAACACTTAATTCCTAGTTCTAGGGGTGAGTAGGGGTTGTTTCATGGTTAGCCACGATGAACTAAATTCAATCGTCGTTCTGTATGCAAAGCCGCGAGGCACTATTACGGATGATCGGCGACACGGCGTTAATTCCTGATTAATCCAGGCGTCGCACTTGTTTCCTACCTGAGACAAGGTGACGGCTTTCTCCCTGATCAGCAATTCCTGAATCAAAGGCATCCTGCTCGTTAGGTTCAGCTGCTGCAGCGCGAGGAGCGCGCAACGGCACAGCGAGACCCTCTCCTGCTCCCTCTCCTCGTTCGTGTCTACGTTCAATCTGCCGGCCGTTACCGAACAATGAGTAAACCAATCTCGAGGGTACGTGATTTCTTCGGACGCTAGGTTTACCGACCCTTGGAGAAGATAGAGCCTGTAGTAGGCGTTCTTGTCCTCCCTGCAGAGCGCCACGTTGCTCAGACTTCGCGCGGACTCCTCGATACCGCGGGCCTGCAGGCTCTTCAACGCTGTCACGAATTGAAGCAGCACGAACGAGGCTTCTCTGACCGTTCCCTCGTCCTGCATGTCCTTTGTCGTCAGCCCGAACGATTGTATGGTGCTCACCTGCAGTCGCGGGAACACCGATATGGTTGCTGAAATTGAAATCGCCATCCTTTTATTCGACGTCGCCGAATGGCATGCCTCGATATTTGCGCTACGCGTGGGACCGAGGTGCGACAATTGTGCAGGCAGGCGGTGCGAATCGCCTCTTGGTTACTTGTGCAGACTTCTGATTATCTGGGATTATTTTTGAAGACCTCTAGGTATTTTTGGAGATTATTTTTTGCGATTATAGTGACGGGGTAAGGGTTGGATGATCATGAAATTAGAAGCAATTAAAGAGGCGAGGATCGGCTTTCTAAATTGTTCGAAATATTACCTCGCCGAATATTTTCTCTTATTACCTATACTTATAGACAATGGTTAATTATGATATTAATAATAATGATATATGTTATTAATATATATGATATTAATAATATGATAATAATGATATTAATAATAATCACATATGGAATAAAGATTGTCTAACTAATAATTACAGATAGAATAAAGATTCGTATTGTATCAACGAAAATATTTTATTTCTTTATAATCTTTTAGTTATTAATTTGTATTTTATTTACTAATAATCTTTCAGTTATTCATTTGTACTTTATTTTTATGTTTTTAAAATGTTCTTTAAATTTTGGTTCCTTTTTATTTGTCTTAAGCACTGAATAAGACAGTACTGTATAAAGAATATGTTGTATGCATCACTATAATATGCATTTTGCGTTACATTTCGCACTAATACGTACCGGTAGCATCAATTAATAAGGTGAATACCGCGGAAACCAGCTATCGCCGATGTCCAAAGACAGAACATACGTCCCTAATTGGTCGCTAAATGCACAGAATGCACCGAAAGGAAGTAAAGCCTCCACAATGCGATTCCGCGATAATAAATAGCGGACGCCGGTAAAGAGGGATTATCGCCCCCATAAACTCGGGATTAACGGTTCCGTATTAACGAAACAGTGGTCTCCGCAATGAGAAACGGTAACTGAATTTTTCACGAGGCCTTAGGATACTGCAATACGGAGGAGCCGCAGATAATACAGCTCCGCAGATAATGAATCATCCTGCGTTTAAAATCGATTACGAGGCGGGAGGATTACAATCGGGTGGTTTCCTCGGTGGTGTGAGTATCGAACGGTTACGATTATTGGGAGGCCAATACCGTGAAAGTATTTACACCTCGGGACCGTTTATCGGATAGAAGTTAAGGCCATGGGGAGAAAGAGAGAGAGAGAGAGAGAGAGAGAGAGAGAGAGAGGGGGGAGATGGAAGATATTGAGTGTAGGTGTACCTTCGAGCTGCTTGTTCCCCGGCAGACACGTCCCGCCGGTAATTTCCTTCGGTACGCTGTCTATAAACTCGATTATGGGTGCCATATAAAATTCCTTCCTCGACACGTGTGTGGTCAGATCGAACGCGACGCACAGGCTGACGTTCAGCTCGTTCCACGTCGCCGAATAAAATATTCTTCTACCGACGGTGATCGACGTATTGGTATCGATGCTGAAGTGGCTCAGACGGGGATTCGTATTTTTCAAGGCGCGCAGACCCGTCGCCACTTGCGGAGTTTGGTTCAGCTGCAACAGATCGAAACGGAGATCTGCATTTCTCATGCATAGAGTCCCGTCCGACGAGGTTTAACAGGGACGATGCACCGTCCCGTCGACCGCCAACGTCGCGCCGGAACGTAAATCTTGCAAGCATGACAGTTCGTTCGAATTCACGATCTGCCGCCACAACTTCGTTACGATTTATCCTTTCTCTGTGCTTTCGTAATTGTTCGGAGTTTTGTTTATCGATTTCGATTGTTCTCACAGTTTTTACTGGCTTTACTGATTCGATATCTTTGCGAATTTCTTCGCAGTTCGAAACGTGAGAAATAAAATTGATCGGGTTAATCGCTGTTTTCTGACGAATATACTCTTCGTAATTGGGACATTGACATTTTTTATTAAATTATACGGTTTGTAAAAGCCGCATTTTATTAAATTATACGGTTTGTAAAATTTACGAGCAAACTGTTAACAGTATAAAACATGCACAGTATAGTTACAGTAGCTTGCACATTTCTGAAAGAGATTGCAACAGCTTAATAATTAAAATAAAAATAAAGATTAAAATAAAAATTAAAATTAAAATAAAATAAATAAAATTAAAATAAAATAATTAAAATTAAAATTAAAATAAAATAATTAAAATTAGACATCGAAACATTGATACTGTTATATATTTTATATAATAAAATAATTGAAATATAGCAAGACCGACTTGATGTCTTATCACGGCAGTATACGATTACGATTTATGTATAACCGACTTATTCAGATGGCAGGCTAAAGAGGATTTAGCGGAGGCCCTTGAACTCTCCAAGAATCATAGATACCTGTTCGAGAAACTGCGCAAGGGCTTCGTGGTTCGCAACCACCACCGCCCCGTAATTATCCTCGAGGCTCCGATGAACTATGCTGCGACCTCTGCGTTGCCTCAATCGGCTTATCCTTAATTCGTCGTCCTTGCTCTTCCAGTCCTGATCCTCCTCCGGGCCCTGCATTTTAAAAATCCCATCATAAATTCCGCGCGATCTATAGAACCGTGTCCCGAGCAAAATTATACCCTGGCCCGTTTTATTAAAACGAAAGTAACCCGTCTCCGCCACCGTCTGCACCGCGGAAATTAAAAGAAATTTCGGGCGACTCAATCTCGAGCTGAACAAATTTTTATCATCACTGGAGAAGCTACAGTTTCATAAATATCACATAATATATGATATAATACAATCGGATCAATGCGAAGAGACCTCGAAATTACAATAAAAATTCGAGGATTAATCTCGAGAAACCGATTCGAGACGGAAGCCACGCCCACCGCGGAGCAAATTGGGCGTGGCAGAGTCTGAGGTCGTTGGTGGGGGGAGACCGGCCTTGAGCCTCGGATCGAACCCATTCCGACTGTAGGTCGCAGCGAGCGTAAAACTCCAGTCTAACTTTATTATTCAGCAGCGTATGCATTTTTTCGATCAGCGCGGCCGCCAGTTGGCATGGTAGTTGCGATCTCCGGTGGAATTCCGCCGGTTTGAGTCGGAAGCAAACCGTGTCTACGGCAAATTGACAGGAAGCAACGTGCGAACGCGGCAGTATTCCGCTGTCACGTTCCGCCGGCGGCGACGGAGCAGAGCTACGTAAGTAGAGAAATCGTACCTCATCGCCCGTATAAAAACCGTACGGTGCGTAGAGCTCGCTCTCGGTCTCGCTGCCGCAATACGGGAGCGAAGTCGATCTGGCGAACGTCTGCTGATGAAATTTGAATTCTGCGCCGGTCTCCATCGCGTTGCTGTCGGATTTCCTCTTGCTGCTGAGATGAGCTCCGACCGCGTGTCGGAGCTCGAGGCTCGAGTCGCACTCCGGCGAGCTGGAAAGGCACTCGTATACATGACTGTCGTTCGACGTCTGGAACAGTCGGGGAACCGAGATTAGAATTAGCTATTAACCATCCAACGCCGAACACCTAGAGTTCGCTTTCCATCCAATTTGCCGTCTGGGATTGTTGGACCAACGATCTTTCGAACGAGCTTCGAGTTTGTAAAACTGAATCGAATCTGCTTCCTTCAACTTCAGAGATTTAGATCATTTCTGGGTTCAAGGTTTGGTTCTGTATGTTCTGCAATTGATAGTGGTCCAGCAATTCCAGGCTGGACGGGAGGTGTTCAAGAATTTAGACTCTGCAAGGTTTTTGCATTTTCTAGTTTAAAATGGTCGAAATTATGAAGGATTCTTCGTCGGAAATGGCAATATTTTTAATCGCGCAATTTTTTATTGTCTGTTCTACTTGTTGCACGAGGACGATCAGTTCTCTTATGGTTAAATACACTGTTTAATTTATGCCTATTTCATTATACTTCATTCATCGTAGTCTGAATACTTCCTATAGTTCCTGGAACTTTTCTTGGACTATTGCTTGAGAAGTTTGATTAGCTTGAAGTCGTTTGAATACAACTCACACGGCGACATATATCACACGTCCGTCTTACTTACTCGTCTTACTTGTATTCTCCGTGGTTCCTTTCGATAATAAATAAAAAATCGCGTTATTTTGTATCCATTCGCTTCATTTAGACTCCAGCTACGCTCTCCACTCGTCCTACCCGCATAAAAGAACAAATAGCTCTAAAACGCGAATATTCTTCGTAAATGTGTAAGCATATCAGAAACTTCTTGCCGGAGGATATAGCATACGCCTCGCTCGATGTCTAAATAAAACTGTCTCCATGCAAATCGCGTCCGTCTAATCGAGGTATATTCGCAACCGCTTGCACATTACTATTCAACTCGGTGCCGAAAAACCCGGAGCCATTAAGCGTCGACAGTCTCGTCCCGATAAATCTCCGGAGATCTGGACCCTAATCTCGACAAATGATCTCGCACCCGGTACACGAAGCCGTCGGATTAAAACAATAAATAACTAAAACAGAAGCGCGAGGCGTTGCTCGGGAGAGGGTCGGTCGGAAGGAAGCTAACCGGAAATCGATGTCCAGCCGGGGATCCCCCGGGACCAGGGACATCTGTGCTCCCTGGCCGGGGTTCGTCTAAATTCTTAAACACCTTTCCCCGGTGCACATAAAAATCGTTAAAAGCCCGTTAATAGTAGCATTACCAGAGAATCGGACGCAGTCGGCGCCACGGCCACCGCTACGCCCTCGTAATCCTGATTAAGTGCCGGGCTGGATGATCCGTGTTTCTTGAGGATCGGCTGGGAGGTCGCCTGGTCCCTCATGCTGGCGGTTCGCTGGGGTTTCGAGGGTGCCAACGAGCTGCGCACCTCACCTGTAACATCCTCCGCTGCTGCAGGCACGTCCGCCATCGTCAAGCGCCACGGGTTAGTACCACAAGACACAAGGCATGTCACAAAACAGGCTAGCTAACGGTAACTAGCTAGGACGGTATACGCTTCCAGTGATACTCTGGGGACACCCGCTAACGCGCTAGTATACCCTAAGTTCACCGGGCTGTTTTTGCTGGGTGGATCAAGCGACTAAACGTACAGGTCGACCGAGCATTACGGATTACGGGAGCTGGGGGCTCCGAGGGGGCCAGGAACGAGGGGCTCCTCGGGGATTCCGACCAAGTCGGTACTCTCTGAACCCGAGACGATCCTAAGGCGCCCAGCATTCGCTTCGAACTGCTGGACTCTCCTGTCAGTCGGTCCCAGTTCGATGGAAGGCAATTTAACTGCGGAACTTTCGGTTACGTTCGTCGCCATTCAAGGGATACTCGTTTCCTGTAGGGCAGTGGAGCTGGTTATCGTGACGTAATCGATTCCTTCCATTTGTAATGATTAACTTTGTATTGTATTTTATATTTATTTGTATTTATCGAATAAGACAGATTGTTTTATCATTTTATTTGATTTATTTTGTAATCGAATCAAAGGCACAGCAATCGCAACGGTAATCAGCTTCGTTACCCTAATTGGAAGTGTTCAGTCAAATATTTTTATACTCTTTATCGTATAATTATACTCTTTCTTGTAGAAATTGAAGAGATTTCAACCAGATCGTTGCAACGATTGCTGGAGCAATTCAAGCAAAATTTGTAAGAGATTGTTGAAGAAATCGTTCAAAATCAATTATAGTAGTATAATAAATCAATTAGAATTAATTTAACCTGAATAGATCTAGTTTATCCGGCAACGTAATTATTTATGTAATTAATAATCACTTTGAATCTTTACGCAAAATAAAAATGATCTGTTCTAATTACAAGATATAGTTACCTAATCATTTTAATAAATTGAAAATACTGCAGCAGTATTCTTGAAATCCTTAAATATCTTTTTACTGTTTTTAATTTTCTACCATTTTGTAATAATTGCGCGAAAGCCGCAATCGCTATAGAAATTCAGTATTCATGGAAATACGTTGAAGAGGAATTACAGGCTGAGGATTGCTAGCATTGGAAACTATACTTAACCCCTCGCCGTACTCTCGTTTTAATGATCATTTTCGTTGTCCGCTCACATTTAGTCGAGCACGGCAAGGAGTTAACAGGTGCTTTGATATCGAAGGTGGTTAATGCTCGGTGGAACTATACCTAAATACAAGGAATCCCGCGACGACGCCATTTCTCAGTCAGTCGAACAAACTTCTCGACTGTCTACGGTTTGCCGCACTATTTTTACGTTAATCCAGGCACAGTTGATAAGCCGACTGCGGATGTTTATGCGAGTTTAGCATTTCGGACAACGTAAAATCGATTCTCGCGAGCTGGCTGCCGCAGCAAATTCATGAACGGCCGCTGCCAGCTCACGAGTCTTTCCAAGGGCTGCTTAGAGCCTCGCTAACTACTTGCAGGAACAAGAGACAGTGATTGACACTTCGTAGCAGGGTCAGGCTTGATCGAATTTGAACTTCCAAAACGGTCGTCCAACAAGTTCTTACGTCGAAGACACTGGAGCAAAAGTACCTATCATGGAACGCGTTTCGGAGCGTATGAGATTGTCATCGATTTCATTACAAATTAAAAGTGTTGTCGTTGAATATTCATACTATTGTTCGATAGATTGGCGTTATTAAAGCACGTAATGAACTTTGAAACATTTATTTGATACGAATAAAAAATAGTACGAATAAATTAGTAACGAGTATGTACCTATTATGGAACATCGTTTTCAAATGTCTGTTCCGTAATAGGATCATTGAATATGCAAGAGGGATGTCAACTGTTGCATAAATAAAAACCTGAAGCACGGTAGAGACTCTTTTATCTGAAAGTTTATTCTTGCAATATCCTGGTAGCAAAATAATTTATTACCTAAAAATTTCATTCGAGTCTTCTATTAGGCGTTGCTTGGAGACATCCGTATTCGAATAAACATTTTCTATAACAGCTGATTGTTACGTAACAATATTTGTATGCGTTAATTTATAAAGAACAATGTTTAAAAATATAGATAGAATTTTGACACGCATTTTTACATGCTCCATCTATTTTTTATTCTATAATTTATACTGCCGTTTCAAGCAGGGGTTAAAATCGAGCAGTGTTTCACAATGGGTACTAATACCTCGCAGTTCCTCGAAACCATCGTTTCACTGTCTCGTCTGCATAAAACGATCGCCCGTGCGACAGAGAGACTATTTTATCCCCGGCGTCCTAAATAATCCTGAGAAGACGCAGCAACGAACAGGTTCATAGAAGCAAGAAGTCGTTCCGGGGTGGTGCTAAGCGTTCCATTGAACCCTTCAGACTCCGCAGCGAACCAGCTCGCTCGAAGAAACCGTATCCCCGAGGTTCGGGGATGCAGTAGCAGCAGCAGCAACGTTCTCGAACTCAAGCATGCGGTTTTCGGCTGCCTGGAGAGGAGGCCGAGAGGAGGCCGTGAGGGGGCCGAGAGGGGGCCGAGAGGGGGCCGAGATGGGGCCATAGGGATGCCCGATTCCGCGGTCTCGTCGAGCAACCGAAATTTGTTTGTTTGCGACGGAAGGCACGCGGAGCATCTCGGCCCACCGATGCCCCCTCCTCGGGGGAGGAGGGCGGGAAAGTAATTACACGGCTAAAGGGTTCAATAGAGTTCTATAAATTCCGCGCGAAGCACGTCGAATTAAGTGCTGCTCGGGAGTTGCCGCGCGCGATCATCGGGAATCCTGGAATTGGCAGGCATTCGTTATCAAGCCATCCCCTTGGCCCCTGGCCCCTTCGCCCGCGGAACCACCTCTCGCGCTCTCCCCGCGCAACAGAGAACGAGGGCCAGCGGGAATGGAGGGAGAGAGAACACGATGCTAATATGCAATCAATACATGCGGCGTTAGTTGCACCCAGGCCGGTTAAGGAAACCTTGCGTAACACAATGGTACACGATCGAACGTCACACCGACGTGTTTACTATTTACAGAAAGGTACCATTGCGGGGGTGGAGCAACGACGCCTAACAGCGGAGAAGAAGCGACGAGTTGCGTCGGTATCGATGAACTTTTGGTCGATACGGGATTAACCCTTTGCGCTACGATTTCTTTCAGAACCGCGTTGATTAGCACTTTTTCGTCCTTAATAATTTCCTGGATGAAACAACAGAATTTTTGTTTATTGATTGCCTTCATTTACTTTCATTTCCAGGTTTTGACGACAGAAGATTCAAATCTCATTTCGCTTTAGAAGAAATGATTGGCAGTCATATTTATTAAATTATTTATGAAATGTTCGTCACGAGTCTGACTCGTTATCATAGTGCAAGGGGTTAATCGATGACATCTTTTCTCGCGAAGCTGAAATGTCGAAGAATAGATAAAAAATAGAATACACTGTGAACATTGTTCAATCTTGAAAATTTACGTTAAGCTTGGAATATTCCAACAAAATTGTCATTTGTCCAGCACTAGGTACAGTTGGATTTTTTGTACGATATGGTACACGACATTTCACGCAGATTTTGATATGCCAATTTCAAATCCGCTAGCAAAATTTATGCATCGCTTCAGGTTTTCGAGAAGAATCGAAACAACCGACGAAATCGTGATTTGTTCGTTGATTTTATAACCCGCTGATTTTTCTTCGGAACCCTGGAGCGGTGGATAAACGCGACAGGATTTGAAATCAGCGTGTCAATATCTACGGGAAGTGATGGATAACGCGTCGTGAAAAAAATTCAACTGTACACGGTATTGTATAAATCACAATTTATTTGCATTTCATTCCTCTTTATTTTTATCGCTGATTTTATCATCGGCGTTGTGACGTATAAAACGTCGAAATAAATGTTAAGCATATTAAATAAATAAATCAATTTAGAATGTCTCGAGTTGCTCATAAATTTTCGAGAATTAGAAAAGAGAGAATAAAAAGTTCTCTTACTCGTTCTCTTTACTATTTCCTTAATCAGCGAAATAAAGGAAGATCAACGCTTCATCGCATTTCTATCAAAAGTTCTTTGATTTTGACACAACTTCGTCACTCCGGCCCGCTGCGGGGCGACGGAGGGGATGGATGCCAGCCAGAAATGAGACGAGCCCCGTCCCCCACCCTCCGGCTGTCGGTCTGCCCGAGCAAAAGCGAAATCGATTCCTTGTCCAGCGGCCGGGAATGGGAAAAGGTATATTCCGACTAGTCAGTCACTCGCTGATAGATCCACTTTTGTCAATGGCGAAACGCTCGGCGGAATATCGAAAAACGGGAGGAGCGAGGTGGGGGGGGAGAGCCGGGGATGGGATCGAACGCGCGACGAAAGAATGCCGCGTTCGCGTGGCTATCGTCGGAAATACACCGCTATCGTATTCTGGTGCTTGATCGTTCGTGTATCTGTGTACCATTCGCGACGATTTCGTCGCACGGGGAACGGTTCCGGGTGTTACGGGCTTTTTGCCGCGCGGTAGGGTTGCAACTTTCCATTTTGCAACCGGTTGAACAGCGATTTACTTTTTCGGCGATTCGCTCTCGAATAATTCCCGACAACTCGTCAATGAATTTGATACATTTGCGACGGATGTTTGTTCAGGGTACGTTTGTTTTACTTCGGCTCGCGCAGGTACGAATCAGAGACCGGCCAATTCGAAAATATTTTGCACGCCAGCCAGATGAAAACGGAAATGTTCTGAACGAATATTTTCAGTATTTTAATTCAAACACCGAAAGAGTTGGACCTTTTCTGCTTGAAATTTCAGCCCGCTGCGTCAAATTCGAAACTCGCGATCATTATAAAATCACGGAGCTGCTAACAAGTCTTTATTAAGCTCCTGGAAGCTACATTAGAGGATCCGTCGTTTCTGATTCGTCGGAGATGATCGAATGAAACATCCTGCACGAACATCGACTGCCGCGTCCGTTTCCAGACTCAAATGTCCACGAGTGCTATAAACTGTCAGAGTTACTGACACTTTTCTGTTGCATAAAATAAAACCAGATTTCTCATGAAAACTACATCGCCGTCGTCGCTGCTTTAAACGATTTGTACAGGATCAGGATAAATAAAACATTCCGTACGAATATCGACTGTTCGTCAATGCACGGGCTCCGATATCCATGAATATTGCACAAACCGGGAGTAGTAGCCAATACCTCGAAGAATAATCGAACCTTACCGAGCAGACGATTTCTGTAGCAGATTAGAGCGGGCACCCTGCATACTAATCCCGGTCATTCCCGGTTCGATCGGTCGCATGCGGTTAACAACGACGAGGCAAGCCGAAAGCGAGCCGTTGTCGCGACAACGGCCGTAAAAAAGGAATCGATTCGCTTGCATCCGTTTTCGGTTCGTCGTTTCGCGTCATCGAGGCTTCCGTTCGCTCGTCATGAAGAGAACGCACGCATAATCGCTGCCCATAACAGCACTCGAACGAACAAAACGCAACGCGGTGGGTGCAACGAACAAAACACGAGCATCGCAAATTGATCAACGGAGACACAGAAAATCGGATCACGTGACCAAGAAAACAAGGCTCTCTGGTTTCCTTTATTTTCCCATTCGTAGTCGTTTCTTTTTTTTGTTGTATCCAAGCAACAATCGTTTATTTCAGAGACACAGAAATTCGATGTTACATCATTAAATGTCGTTCTATTTACAAAACGATGTTTCTTTAATTCGTGTAGGTGTCTGTCCGTGTGTGTTGCTGCGTGTGTTAGTACGTGTGTGTTCGTGTGTCGATGATGATGCGCGGACGTGTAAGTATTTGCGTGTGGTAGCGTCGATTCATAACAACTTGCATCGTGGTTTTCCATTCGTGTCAGCCATTCTCAAACTTTCTGATCGCACTCTTTCCGTTGTTCGTATTCCGTTCGCTGTTCGCGAACGATCTCTTTCTTTTTCCCTTTTCTTTTTTGCACGCGGATCGGGGCCGGGCGAATCGCGATCGCAGAACGGGGACACGATGTGTAACACGGTTCGAGACATAATAATGTATCACAGCGGATCGTGAACAATCGATTGTATTATTATTGTAAATAACATCTTCTACGGTAGGCAGTTAGTTCCTCGGACAGGCAAAGTAACGTGTTAGAAATTGTATAATTCTCTTCTTCCGATTAAATCGTATACACAAGTAGTAAAAACGCGTATGGCATACACTATGCTACGTTACAGAACACGGCCTCGAGATTGTCGCAGTCGATCGAATCAAAATTCTACCTTCGATCGAGCCGTTCTTTTTATTTGTCAAGGGAAATCGCTGCGTTCGCGCGAGCGCTCTTACGACGGAAATTACTGGCCGGTTGGTGTTAGGGTGAGTTACGCTAATACCGAATTGGTGCCTAATCGGTGCTCATCGCGGGTCCACATTTTTACTTCGAGGTTCACAACGAAAGAACAGACCTTTGTTTAAAGGTTAGATAAGGAGACACTGGAAATACCGAGCATAGTGAACCGCAGGGGGCAAAGGTCAATCTCGTTTAACCCTTAACTGCGAACACGGAGTCTGACTTGATTTCTAAATCGACATTAACACTAGAAGTTTCAAATTTTTTCTATAACAATTGCTGATATAAAAACGTTCCTACGAAAAATTTTTAAATCAACTTTTTTTATTAAATAATATATTATAATAGTAATATAATATCATAATAATTTAATATTATAATAATATTAATAATTATAATATTATAATAATTATATTATATTGTAATATAAACCAATATACATTAATTTCACTTAGGAAGTCGGTGTTCTATTGTTAATATCATATTAATTTTAGAAACACATTTTAGTCAGAATCTGGCAGACTCCGTGCTCTTATTATCGTTACTTTAGACACCCCCAGTTACCAGTTTAAATAATAAATATTATCTAAACTATTACTATATTATACATCGAGAGAGCAAGAAACTTCCTAGAGAAGCGTTTCCATGAAAGCACAGCGGAACGCCCGGCTATCGTGCACAAAATCGAAGTGTTCGATATCAGGGCAACTCACCCCACTACCAAAGCCACCGCATAGTCCCCTCAAATCGCAAAACGCTCCAACAAGATTCGCGATAAGGTGACTCCGTGCATCCCGGACACTTCACGACGATCGAACGTCGACTCGACGAGACGAACGGCGATGATAAACCGTCGCAGATCAAGGGATTGGGGTTATCGAAGGTCAGCCGGCGGTCATCCAGTCGGAGGATCGTTCCCGGATACTCGTAACGACGCGCGCGACGGCAGAGAAAAAATAATAATCGAAGATAATGAAACGTAGAAAGATAATAAAGAGGAAGCAGCTGGCGCGAGGATTCGTGTGAGTATGGCTGTTACAACATCGAGACTTGCCGTGGTTCCATTAGTTACATTGTATGGGCCTGAACTTACCCAGATTCGCGTAAATCGAGTCTGAGGTGGTCGAGGCTGCCGGCTGCCAGGACGACGATGACGAGGACGATGACGAAGAGGAGACGGACGACGGGGACGACGATTTCGTGGACTTTTCGCTTCGAGACGGAAGCTGTTTGGTCTCGACCCGCGGTGGCGGCGGTCGGACCGGTTTGCTGGATGGATCCAGCCGAGGCCAATCCTCCAGGGACTGGTTCCGCGGCGGTGGCGGTGGTTTGCCTGGTCTCACTGTAATCACCCAGAAATATCGCAGACTTGTTAGGGATTTTCGCGTTTTAACACGTGGCCCAGGGAATTTAACCTAAACCCTCTAAAACGAATCGTTCCTCTTCAAGTATCCGGCTAACTCGTTTACGGTTCGCACGCGCAAGGGTGCAGGGACACGGCGAAGTTAAAACCGCAAACTCTCTTTCGAGACTGCTACCAGGGTGCTTACGTTTACCGCATCGTGTGTATACAGTTTTGTGCAATTCCTGAAACGTTCGCGCGAAAATGCTGCTCGCGAAAAAGTAGACCAAACAGTGCACGCTTTCAGTATTTCGCACGCGATCTAGGTAAATGTAACGTGCATGAAAAGCAGCTATTGGAGCAATAATATAGTATACTGTAATGTTTAAAAATAGTCTAAGAACTCTACATTTCCTTTTAAAACCTTGATAAACGACGTGATATTTTTTTCTATAGTTCAACCCATAAGAGGATACCCTAAGAACTGTGTGCATCAAGATATGTCCTGTATAAATGGTAGCTATCGGAGCAGTAAGTACAATGTAATATTTAAAAATAGTCTAAGAAGTCTACGCTTCCTTCGAGAGTTCAATAACAACCCTTACGAGGGTTGAATTAGAATACTCATCGATATAAATAAAACACCCTGGTCAAATACATAACAATCGTGCATTGCAGTACTCTAGAATAGTGAAAGACACAGATTTCCTAATCTATATAAACATTTATAAATAACATGAATAAATATATAAATATTGATCTTAAGATGGGACCTGTTGACCAATGGACACGAAAGAGAATAATTGCGGGAACCCGGTGAGCGCTAGAGTCCTCGGACAATACGAAAACCGACGTGGATCTAGGTAATCCAAGACTCGAGGGAATCGCGAGTTATGAAGCCCTGGAAGCCAGGCGACCATTCTTCAACGAGATCTGCATGAATAGAGAGCTCCAGGTATCAATATATTATCAAGAAGTATACTCACCGGCCGCGTGAGCTCCAGGGGACAACGGGGACCGGGTAGCTCTGGCATCGTTTCTAGGTCCGCAGGAATCAGGTTGATCTTCGCTTATCCTGCTGATCCGGTCGTTGCCCACCACCTCGACAGCGGCGCCGTCAAGTTCCAGAGGGTGGATAATCTCTAGTCTCGGCTTCGGTTGCGGTGTCGAGGGGATCTCGTCGGTCCTGCCAGACCCGTGGCCGCTGACCATGTCCACGTCCTTTCTAGAGCCCATCCTGAGGAACCTCTTCAAGGAGAATCGCGATCTGCCCCGTTTCTTCTCCTCTCTGACTTCCTGGCCGTTGGTTAGGCTATCCTGGGATAGAGAGATCGTCCTCCTGGACGCAGGGTCCGAAGTTGGAGCGCTGGTAGGGTCCGGCAGTTCGGAGACCGCTTTCCGGAACTTGGGGCTGCAGGAGGAGGCCCTCTCTCTCTTCTCCTTCTCCCTGACTACCGGAGAGTCCGATTTGAACGTCGCGATAGGGTTTCTGGCGAACAATGTAGCACTCTGAGCTAATTCCTCCACAGGCTCTGCTGCTGGAGGCTTGGGCGCCATTCTTCGCTTATTAGGCGAGCGGACGGACTCCGCAGCTGGAGCTTGCGAGTCCGAGGTCTCCTCTTCCGCCTCCAGGTCCTCGGGATCTCCACCTTCTGCCGCCTGATCTCTAGGAGAGTTCGCGGGAGACGGATTTGGCTTGCTTCCTGAAGAAACTTTCGGAGACTCCTGGCTTGGTTTCGAAGACTCCGTGTCCTGGCTTGGTGGAGGGTGCTGTAGTCTGCTGGGATGGGTGCTCTTGGTCTCAGAATCTCGGGGAAGATTGTCGATTCCACTGCGAGTCTGATCCGCCGGATCCTCGCGCTTGTCTTTGCTGGATTGACGGGGACTGCTTATCTGCTCCTGCGCAGGTCGGCCGCTCGTACCTGAGAATTAGTCGCGACCGTGAACGTGGGTAATTGGATGGCGCTATGGGGCGGTTGCTCGGCTCGTTTCCGCTAATTACAGAGCCAGATTAACGCCGCCGAGCGATCGTCTTATGAGTAATCATGGTATCCCGTTGCGGCGTCGGGATCACTCGATTGGGATTGATATTATCAGGGAATTAAACGGTTTCCGAATCTTTGCCAGCCATTAACCGATCGGTTTAGTCGCCCATGGGGTACTCGAAATTGATGTAACCGCCGTATCGAACTCTGGGTTTCTCAGGGAACGCGCGCCGTCGTTCGCCACGGTAACGAACGACTGCGAACGTCAGAGGAAACTCGCGAGCCGGCGCCGAAGCCCGGAGACATTAAGACGAGAATTAGACTTCGAGGATGTCGTGTCGCCCTGTCTGATTCTTAATTATGCTGGCCAAGTTTGTTAGGGTAATGACGTTTTAACAGAAAATTGTTCTCAGCGACGAATCTGCGACGCCGGGTCGCCTCTGGGCGTTGTCGACGCTCGAAGTGGCTCGGATAAATGTATAGTGAAGGGATTGGGACTGTTTGTTCGTTTATTTAACGCGAACAATTTTTAATAGACTCGGTAATTGTTAAATAAAAATTTGGCCTGAGTAGTTTCGTTCTTTCAGCGAGTTCTAGGTTGTTAAAAATTATAATAGAGTTGAATATTAGCGACATAATGTTGGTAACTTGTTTGTTAAGATATTTTAAGTGCAAGGTATTGTTTATTAATGATTATGTCAATCGTGTTCGGTGACAGGGTAAGTTAGGATTCATGAAACTGTACGGTGGCGCCATCAGGTGGGGAAACGCGTAAGTTTCCTCATAGAAGAACGCTTTCCGCAAAACATTAATTTCTTCGACAAAAGTTGGATCAATTGGCGTTCAAATTAGCTCAAAATAATCTCCACGAATGCTATTATTAATTACAGATATAATATTTCCACTTTCTCCGATCAAACGCTTGCATTCAAGCCACAAAGATAGTATTTCGAACACCTGAGATATTAATCGGAATAATTTCTTTGATAGACTATACATTCTTATACACATTTTCACAGTCATAAATTAGTTTATAAAAATCAGAACAAAGGAAAAATGAATTTCACCGAGTGACAGATTCTTCCCTTCGATGATAAAACAGTAAACAGTTTATAATTAACTTAACATTCTTCTAGTATTTGAGCTACTTAGCTCACTTCTACCATCTCCTATTGCATCCTAAAATTATCTCCTCTACCTTAAACCAAGAAATAACCGCACCTGTGCTCTGACTGGTTCTAGATGCCCCAGTCGTCCCGTGGCTCTTCTTCGAGTTACCCTCTGCCACAGCCATATTCTTGGCCCCGAAATTAGTCGGTTTCTGTGGCACAACGGGCTTCACTTTCAGTTCGGTGTTGACCGCGCCATGAAGGAAGGAGGGTCTGGGTTCGGTGGTGATGATCGGCTTGCCAGTCTCTCCCTGAAGAGGTGGCCTAGCCTCGATGCTCGGCGGCGGGCTCCTCGGAAGTGCTGGGGGTTCCGTAATTTCCTCTTCATCGGCCCTGCCATCCGGTTCTCCAGCCATCTCGCGGCTCTCCTCGCAGCTGAATTTTTTTTCAGAGACCTCGGCCTCCGCCTTGCGCAGCTCCGCCAGCGAGGAGTCCTCGTTACCATGCGACACCGTGATCTTGTTCGTCTCCTTGCCCTGGATCATGGGCCTGTCGCTCTCTGCAGCCTCCTCGGTGTCGTTTTTCGCGAGCGGCGTCAACGTTAACTCGATACCCCTGTCCGACCCTTTGCTCTTTGATCTACAAATCTCCGGTGATCTTCTCGCCGCTTTAGCACCTTCGTAGTCGATCTTGCCGCCGTTCTGAGGAGCCTGGGACGTGCTCCTCGGCTTCTCGTTATCCGGCTTCTTGGTCGCAGGACTGCGAGCAACGTTCCCGAATTTCTTGTCCGGTTTACCAGCATCCAAGATCCGTTCGACTTCGGATACCTTGTCCTTGGCGTCGTCGCTCTCCGTAGAGTCGCCACGCTGCATCACCGAAATTAGGTTGTTCGTGATCAAAGGAAGGTCCACGATCTTCTCCATGCCCGACGAGTACTTCGCCTCCTTCCTGTCATCCTTCTTCGCTTCGATTTCCGGCTTCTTCGGCAGCTTCAGCGTCGTCTGTGGAACATCCGAGATTAGAGTGATGGAAGTTGGACCACGACTTTGGTAAACGGGGAAATAGATTATTGGACTGCTCCCGCAACCGGGGAGACTATCAATTTAATTCTAGATCCACCGTTCAGCATGGAAATATGAATCTTAGAATTAATTTATTACGTTGACAACCGAGTGAAAAAGTATTCAATTTTTGACCTGTAACTTTATTTTAAAAAATACAGCACTTTCTGTTTACGAAAAGCTTGTTAATTCTCTGACTAAAAATTGTTCCAATTTTTATTTATACCATTGAGGATTTCCAAGTGTAAGTAACCCTAGCATGCTGAAGGGTGGGTCTAAAAATGTCTACAGAATTTTAAAAATCTATTTCTGTTCTAATGCTCTTTTATCAATTTTTTATGTTTTACTTTTGCAGGTATCTAAATGTATTACTTAACAGTATTGTATACACAAAGGTACCTCGAACAGAAGTACTTAGTCTTGGATACAGAATGATCCTCCCTTAAGCAAACGTTAAACCTTCTAATACCTCAACAGTCCCAGGTTTTTACAGAAATGCGTTTATAATTTTTAAGCAATTCGAAATCCTAGACAATAAACTGAGCGAATGAAAATTAAGAGAACAATGCAAGGCTCACCTCCAATTTATCACCGTTCTCAGCAATCTTGTGCTTGGCAGGGCTCGAGGATCCATTGACGAATCCATTGATCTTCCTGTCCGCGGGCCTCCTCGCAGTGGGCAGGGTCTCGTCGCCGCCAAATGGCGTCACGGAGACCAGCAACGTGGTCTTCTTGCCCTCCGAGTCCTTCTGTATCCTCCCGAGCATCAGAGAAGCGAAGGACCTCGTCGCCGACGAGGATTTCGGCGTCTCGCTCGCCGTCACGACCGCTGTCAAGTTAGCAGTGATCGTGTTGAAGTTGGTATTGGCTCGTGTCAGGTTGCCCAAGGCGCGCTCCTCCTCGCTGTCTGGCAGCGTGTCGTCCTCCGTGCCAAACGACTCGGCGAAGTCCTGCTCGTCGTCCTCCTCGTCGTCCGAGAAGACGTCGTCGCCGCCATAACCGATTATCTCCGTCAGACATTCCGGGAACGCGACTGCCTTTTTCTTCTGATCCTTCTGGCCGATCGCCTTGCTTCGCAGGATACCCTGGAACAACGAACCAACGTGAACGGCTATTCTTTTTGACGGACTTTAGGTTGCTTGGTCAGACGGTGGTTGAAGTGACGTGGTTTGCGAAGTAGTTGACAGTGTGGAAATGTTGGGGTATTTTCGATTGGTCAGAGTGATCCTCAAATGTCATAGTAATTTTGGCTTGCAGTGGGAGAAGTATATATTAGATTATAAGAATTATATATATTCTAATTGTACCTTTATATAAATAAGAGACACTCATATATAAATATAAAGTAAGGGACACTCTGGAGCGAAACGACAGCGTTCTTTCTTTAGTTTAAAGTGATTCAAAAATGTCACAGTAATTTTAGCTTGTACCGAAAGAAGAAGCAAACGATGAAAGTCTACACCTCCATCATCCTGTAAGAAATTGCTTATTCAAATGATCGTACAACCGCGATACATTTTGAACAAACAACAGTACAGATTGAATTATTATTATTAAGATATTCCGCTAAAATGATCTCCAAAATTTAATCTTCCTTCAGTGGTCCAGCATCCTTTCTAAGTTCGTCAATGTAGACGGTCGCGCTGTAAAAGCCATTCTAGGCCAAGGATATTATCCAATAAACAATATACACTCCAAGTCATGAATGAAACCGTCTGAAAGTGCTCAGACAAAAAGAAAGTCTGTCGCTACGACGAAGCGTACAGCGAAGCCAGTTATGATCACATTAGTCCCAGGGAACGCAGAAACGAGAGACTCATCCAAGTTTATCGGCTGGCCGACAGCACCGAATTAAGATGCAATCTTCGGTGAAATGAAGCCGGAGCTCGTCAGACAGCTCTTACCCGAAGACACGGTCTGATTCTAGCCAACCGCGTCTGTCGAACGGCGTTTATGCAAATGTCGATCCTAGACAGGATGTGTCCCTGCCAGGTTCATCGATCAATCTCCGCGTTCATTTTCGTCGTGGCCCCGGCCGAACACCGAACACGTCCGCAACGAACTTTCCCTGGGAAAACCGAGACCCCTAACGATCCATCTACCAGGCGAGAATTAAAGGAGCACGTCGAGCGAGCTGCGTCCTGCGCGGAGCTGTTACTCCCCGTCGAGTTTCCAGTTTCGCACGCAGATTCCGACGCCTCGAAGGGTGTTAAATATTTTCATAACCGACGACGACTTAACCAATAGCATAGCCGCTTCTCCTATCCCCTGGTAATCCGTCCGATAACTCGGAAATCCGAAGAAATTCCAGATCTGTTTAAAAGGGGGCCGAGGCACGACGTCGACCGCCGCCGACAGCCTTATCGTCCGCTGCCAGGAAATGAAAGTTCAGTCCCGAAGTTAAATACGGGCGGGGGTTAGCAGAGGCCACGGAAAGTCTATTTTTCCCCCCGGAAAGTTTCGGGGTGGTCAGCTGGCGTTAATGAAACCGTTGAATTATTCACTCGGTATTCCGCCCGCTTCGAATTTTCGTCGCACGGCGGACGGGATACAAGGAGCCCATCGAATTACCTCTCTATACGGTCGCGGGCTTCCAGGACGTCGAGGACGTGCCCGGAAAGTACGCGTTTCACTGCCAAGATTAAAAATTGGTAGTCCCTACTGCGCGGGAGATCATTACGGTACTATGCCCCTTGACCCCTTGCTGTACTAATTTCTTCATAGTTGGTAACGATTAGAAGTTTTTCGATTATAATAATTTCTAGGAAGAAGAAAGGTAATTTACATTTATCGTGTGTCTACATTTACCGAAATGTTTGATAATTACTGAGAAAAGATCAGAGTTTTATTCAGAGCAAAATGAATGGAATAGCGCTCACACTTACGAGATTATTAATAGAAATCTGCATCACGTGTCCAATTGGTCAAAGTATGGCAAGGGGTTTAATATATTGGATTTTTTTGGAAGACGTTGGAGGAGGACCAGACTCATTTTTAAACAAGTATGAGGATTGTTAAAGGGTTCATTTGTTCATCTACTTTGTGGAATAAATTCTTATTTGGGAATTACTTAGTAAGGCACAGGAAGAGCATAAATATTTTTAATACTTAATAAAGTGTAAAATAGAGTGGTTAAATTAATCTTTCACAGAAACGTGAAACTATTATGTCTCAAAGTGGACAAAATGTTAAAAATGCTGGGAAAATAAATTATATTACTATAAGTCAACTTAGCTCTAAATTATCTATATAATATATATGAGCTTCTCGCGATTAGGAAAATACGATTTGTGTCACTATGATTCTAATTCTCTTAAATGCACATCTTTAATTTCGACGTTATCTTCTCATCATAATTTATTTCCATGCTTTCATTAATCCGTCGTAACCAAAAAATATTGTTAATTAATACAAAGCCTACCGAGCTCTAATGTCTCTCAATTTTTATAATAGCTGTGCCTGACTAAAGAAATACATGTAGCAATTTTTAACAAAAGCAGCTTTATTACTTCAATAATTATGAGATAAAAAATGTGAAACCGATCATTCGACCGACGACCATAGGTTGAACGTAAAATCAAACGGCGCACGTTTCGTTCAGTCTTTAAACAATCTGTTCAAAAATCCAGCTTTTCGAAACGTAAAGAATGAAATAGTACAAACAGTAAGTTCCGCAGAAACTCTCCAAAACTCCATTGAAACTTGCGATATCCTTATCTGAAACTTTTTGCACGAACTTCCAACAAAGTCCTTTAAAAATGAAGGACGGAAATACAGCCGGCGGAAAGTCTCGGGGAAATTCGCTAAAACTCCATCGAAGCTCCCTTCGAAAATTCTCTTGGCAATGTCATCAGGGAAGGGTGCATAAAACGCGAAAAAATGGTCGGATTACGGCCGGTCGCCCGGCAGGGAGGAATTCGTGGCCAGCGGTGACACGATGCCCACCGCGGCGATAAAATCGGTCTCGTCACTCCGTTATCGTTCGAATTTCATAACAGCAGTCAGCGAACGCGACACGACCGCGCGTCGCCGAAACGACACCGCGAATTCTATCCGCTGGAACCGACGACTCGACAAAAGCGCGGCAACTTTCCGCCTTGAAGTGTCGCTCAGCCGGACTCCCTTTCCCTCGCCGCTCCCTCTTCCGACGAGACCACTTTTCCGCGGGCGCGTTTTACACCGGGGATCCTTTCGCCGGATGTTATCGACATACTTGGATATCCTCTCCGCCGAGAAACCTCGCTACTTCCCATCTTCTGTCGCCGAAACATCTCCGCGATTAGCCTCGGCGAAAGTGCCGGGCGAGTCACTCGCGACTTCTGCTCCAGGTGAGACGTTTACCGCGGATTGCTGTGCGTTTTGCTGGGGCAGGTCGAATATGCGTGCGGTGTTTAAGAGGATTTCAACAGGTCGCTTGATACTTACGCTGTTATTCCATTTAAAGTGTATTTTAACCAGTTAAAATTGATAATCAAGCAATTACGAATCCAAAAAGACGAATCCAACTCAAATTATTTATAATTTTCATTTGTTTGTTTCATTTCGTATGACCTCTAAACATTTTAAACATATTAAAATTTACGAATATAATTTAGTTTTCGCCGGAATTACAATTTAAATATCAAATTGTAACAAATGACACAAAATTCTGCCACATCTCCATGACGGATATAGTCGTCAAACGATAATAAATAACAATTTGAACATTAACAATTTTCGAAGTAGACTTCGAAGATAATTGAAGCAGAAGGAGCAAATTTCGAACGCTTAATGTAAATTTTATACAATTCTGTAACTACCATGTTTTTTAAAATCTACAGAATATATAGATATAAATAATTTTCTCCACAACCTATAGACTAGAATAAAATTGATCATACTTTATCAGAGCTTCATTTACATTCCAAAGACAGCGCAGAAATTTTCCAGGTACACAAAAGTCGCGCTCAATTAATAAAAACTCCCCTTAAATCTACCCCAAGAATGTCGTTCGATAAATCGCCAACCCGTGACATAAATCAATTCTCCATACAAACGAGTGCCCGCGACGCTCCCTAATTGCACGGAAAAATATTAGACGGTCGTAAGGTTGTCCAAACGAGACAAACCGTGGCTCTAGTTGATCCAGTTTGCAGAGCAAGGGGGTGCCCGGCCCGCCCACGTAATTCGAAACGGTCGCGACGGACGGGCAAACGAGCTGCGAAGAAAGAGGCGTCGCACTCTCGGTTCCGCTCTCGGGATTCCTAGTGCGCGTGTTTCTCGAAACGCTTAAAAATATTTGGCGAGCGTGGGCGTCGCCGGCCGGCGCTCCCGTCGCGAAGGGCTCGCCCACGTGCGGCGCTATACCCTCTTCGAACGACGCCCACCCTTCTTAAAACCGCGGGCCCGGCCACGCGTCAGACGATTAAGCGTTCACCCTTGTCGCCGGCTGACGTGTACGCATGCATCATGTAAATTTAGAATCCTCGACAATGAAACCGTCTCGCCGCGATTCTGCCTCGTCGCTCTCAATGAAATATTCACGCTGACGCACTGCCAGACACGCAGATGCGGTCTGCCTAATCATAAGGCAGCTTCTTCGTTCTTTTAGGCGACTCACCCTACGCGCAGGCCGATTCGGATAAGATTAGCATCGGAGATGGTTATGCCGTGATACCGGTGATTATATTATTAGGGTATGACAGTTTTCCGTTCCTCGAACTGGGAGATCGTAGCATGAAATTCAACCCTTGGCGCGTGAAATTCTTAAGACACTGGAGCAGCGAAGTCAAGATTAATGGAGACGTAATTCGAGTAATTTTTAGTGATTTAAAATTGTTCAGTGTTATCATCGTCTCTTGAAATAGTGCGAAGATTCCCAGTAATATAAATGCGTCACACGTGACTATATATAATATATAATAATATAATAAATATAAAATATAATAAAGTTAAAAATTATAATAATAATATATATAATAATAAATTACACGTAATAAGAAATTCGTGTAGACCAGAGAGGTAAACCATGTAAAACTAGCATGGTGTTCAACATGTGTCAAGAGTAGCCATTTTGTAAAATTGTGAAAATTATTACGAAATATTCGAGCCTTATTTCGCATCCTGATAGGCAAAATTTTCGAATAACTTCGAAGACAATTACTCTAAATATTTCTATTCAATTCTCTGCACTCATAGACAAAATAAAAATTATGTAAATCAATTGTAAAAATGATGACGAAAGTATCTTCCCTCTTTCAACGATCCTAATAAGTTAAGAACACAACAACAATGCCCTCAAATTTATCTAGCGCCTTTTGAATATTGTATTTCACCTATTCATTTCTGACACGAATGCATAAAATCTGCAGTCCAGTCGTCAGACCCGCGTCCATCCCTCATCACAGCGGACTCCAGAGCAAATTTAGCTCGAAAAAGACGACGCCGGTCCGTTTCTAGTTGATGGAAGCAACATTCCGAGCGTACAACGATCTCCGAAGCTGGACCGCGAGATGCATCCGGTGCACCGCCGACGCATTCCCGGTAGACGGGGCGCGACTCGCAACAGGCTCTAGGAAATACAAGAGTCGTCGTCTTAATCGAATCGTCGGGACGACGGGAGTTTCCGGTGCGCGGGAAATCGGGCCGCTAATTGGCAATGATCCGCGGTGCGCGTGGAAAAACCAGCTCTGGAACGAGCGTAATCGCGAGCCGAGAAACTGGGTTAGTTAGTTCACGAGCAAGATCAAGGGAGAGGACAAGAGAGCTCATTGAATTAGCATTCCCGAGACGGGTTGTCGTCGGGCCGGCCGCCTCGGTAACGACGCGAAATTAGCGTAACTGGACCACACGGGACCCGTTATGGTTTACAGGCGTCGCGTTATCGACACCGGAAGCCACGACAACGGCCTAGGTGTTGCTGACCAGGGAAAATTGTTCGGAACTTTCGAGGATCACGGGACATTATGCTTGCGATATCAAGTTCCGAAAACTGGGTCGAAGGGACGACCGCGCTCGATGTACCACTGCCGGCTTGATATAGCGGCAAGAACTGAATTTATGCTCGGCCACGAGAAACTGCCTGTTGCTATCTCGACTTTTTCCGGCTAAGGAAGAAACTGCGATTCTGCAGCTTCGTTTTGCAATTTCTGCGGGCTGCTGTTTTGTCGGTTCCTACGCCATGGATGGACAAAGTTCTTGGCCTGTAAATTATTGCAGCGGGGTCGTGGATTTTCTGGATTACTTTGCCGCGGAGACGATTCTAAATGGACATCGCTTCTAAAGTTTGCGGTTCTTTAGTGTGATAAATACACGCGTTCTGCATTTAATTCGGGAATATTGCAGATTCCGGTTATATTGCGATTAAAAGTGTGTAATTTCTGAATATACAGGGTTGACGCATTCCACTGAATAAAGTCTACGGAAATGCCATAAGTCTGACCACGAACCAAGTCTACTTTGGTATCGCATAAAAATGGACCAGCATGACCTCGCAACTGTCAAATAAATTGAAATATCTTCGTGATACCGTTCCGTAACGCGTTGACTATCGCGTCAGCAACCTGAACAATTTTATAGAGTAACCTCTCCAGCATTCTTACGTTTCTCGGATCCTAATCGAATCAGGAAGATACGAAACGTTACCGTAGAAATAAATTTTCAAATCCGAGCAAATCATTCCGCCACCCAGATACGGTCGACGAGGTAGTTACAGTGTTAAACTGGCATGTCCCCATTAGCTCTATCATTAGGTGTCAGGAAACTCGAATCACGATGACCATTCTCCTGGGAATCAGGTCATAGCGCAACCCTTCTTGGAAGACTCGGAATAAGTAGTGATTTAGACGTTCGCATTAAAGACGACTGCCTATTTATATTTCTGCTTTTCAAAAATATGCCAATGCAGCCAACAGCGTGACATCTAGAGCAATTTATTTTACTAAACATTAACCTTCATCCGTTCAGTATTTTCCCAAGCTTTCCCATAAACTTAACAGAAAATTTCGCGAATTCAATGTCACAAAATTCGAATAATTTATACTGGTATCTCTACTTTAACAAACAAATAATTAATTTAATTTGAATGAAAAGATCGAACGCGTCTTATTCGGAAGAAGTTAATTACGCTTGGAAATAAACTAGAGGCACAGTGATTGTTACTCTATAGTAACTGGCTGCTAAGGGTAACTGATCGAAATACCTGTATCTTAACGCTATCAGTCTTGAAGTTGAGGGCCCTGCCGATGTTGAGCTTGAGCGTCTCCTCGGGCAGCGTGTGCTCCTCCCTCGGCTTGAAGCAGTTCGAACAGAGTTCCTTCTTCCAGGCGTTCTGCACGAAGCGGTTGCATTGTGTGGACATCGTTGCTTCACTGCAGCGACAGCGAAAGTCCCGTTACATCATCACCCTGAAAGGAAAAGAGGTTGAAATAGTAATCGACCGATTCCGAGCGGCGGGCCGGTGAACGGAGAGGCTTCGTGCCGCACGTGTGCAACGCCGCACGAGAAAACCACTCCTCCTACACTGCCGCGTGCAACTGCAACTGCAACTGCAACTGCGACTGCAACGGAGCGTTATCCTCTGGGGAAACATTACTCCAGATATACAGGGTGTCCTCGAGTGACCAAACTTCCGATTCCTAGCGAGACACCGCGCGCTATCCGACCCTACGAAGATACCGCCGTGAACTTGCGTCGTTCGGTTTAATTAGCGAATTACAGAGCGGCCCGATAGCGGCCCGAAAGTAGTTCCTAACGGGATTTGCTCGGTAATCTCAGGTACACGATGCACGCCGGCGCGGCGGCTGCCTAAACGTCCTACTGCGAATCTGCTTGATCGCGCGCCACGGCTCTGCTGTCTGACCTTTGCTTAATCAGCTTCTGCTAATTCACTTTATGCCGCCGCGCTCCGTGGCTAATTGAAGATTCATGGACTCGCGCTTTCCCGCCGGCTTTTTCGAACCTCTTCCGCGCCAAGTAAATGGACCGGCTTGATCCTTCGATCCAGCATCGAGTACGAACTTACTCGTAAAATTATTATTTATCCCTGGCATGCTTAACACGGTCAGTGCCGACAATCGATCACAAAAATTTTCACTGAATCGAAGCAATTTAATTAATTAAAGCAAAATTAGAAAATTAAAATTGATCATACGGGATGACATTAGAATTCTTTCGAAACATCCTAATCAAATTCAGCTTGTTCGGATATATTAAAATGAAAAGGAATTTTCAAAATTGTTTAAAAATTAGCGTCACCCATATTTTGGAATTTCAAGCACGTATTTTTATTCTAAAGATGTGCTTTTACAAATAGATCGTGTTAACAGTACCGTACAAATAAATATACATCGAGCAGAAAAGATAATATTTGCAGCCCTTATCCTTTCAGGGATGCGAAATAGCTCTCCCTTAAACAAACCTTAAACCTTCCAATACCTTATCATCCCAGGTTTAATTATCAATCTATTGCTGTCATTATATCGGAGCGTTTTTAATACTAAATCTACCGTATCGGATCAAAAGACATTGAAATTATAACGACTCCTTCATAAGGAATGACTGAATAATTTCTTAATCCAAGTATACGTCACAAGTACCTTCTAGGTTCAGTGTTTAAGATGACCATGTCCGTCTTGAAGAAGAAGTCTATTGCTAGTCTACAAATTTTTATTCATCTTTGAAAAATCGAAGGCCTGCAACGCATGGAGAGCTCCAGGAAACTTTCGTATTTGCCAAGAAAAGATTTCCATTTGAGCTTCATCGCTTTCAAAAATGTTGATTCCACGCTAAGATACGGCGCAGTTGGATCCGTTCCCCAGGTAAGTAATTATTTGCTTTGTCAAGAAGTAAGAAGCTCTCGGCGAAGAGAGAGAGAGAGAGAGAGAGAGAGAGAGAGAGAGAGTAGATCGCAGCGAATTTTCAAAGAGATCCAGCGGTAGAATTAACCAGAGGCGTATTGCGGGCAAAGAATGGAAAAACGAACGAGAGCCGAAGAACCGCGAGCTTTTTCGGATCGGAATCGAGCCCGCGGAATGAATTCTAAAGCCGGTCCCTTTCCGAGGGAGGCGTTTCAAGCGCAATCCCGCGATGCACCTCCGTGCACCTCCGGGGGCCGAGATAAAAAGATAATTAAGCATCCGCGGGCTTTCCGCGGGCTTTCCGCGTGCCCGCGAGTGGAGATCGCTCACCGGTGTTCGACGAAGGAGGAATTGAACTTTAATGAAGCGCACGCGAACGCTGGCTGCAAATAAAAGCACCAGCTAAACGATGGCTTATTGTTAACGTTGTTCTTCGGAGGAAACTTTCTTCGGACCGAGTTGCATAAATTATACGGCCCCGGGGGGGCAGCACGGGAATGAGTTTAATCTTCGATACTTTACGAGCTTCTTACAGGGGATCCCGTTCGGAGCGACGCTGCAGAACGATTCTGCCACTTTGCAGGTTCGTTAACGTTCTTTCGAACAACCGGCAACGGCGAATTTTCGAGCCGACGTTTCGCCAGAGGATCGAGCCTGGCGAAAGATCAGGCGAGCTGGTCTCAAATGTCAGGGGAGATCGAAGGCAAATGCGTCGCTGGAACAACAGAAAATGGCTCTTCTGCAGGCTCTCGGAATTCTTGGTTCGACCTCTGTGCAATGAATTCTCGAATACGCTTAAGATAACTTATCCGACTTGTCGAAATTATTACGCGATCCTTCGGTCATCCCCTGAGGAATACTAAAACGATTTTAGGAGTACGCAGTTAAAGAATTGCTTATGGTAACAGTATGTATAAATAGCAATCCACTGCTTATTTTTTGGAAGAGGAAACTAAAATATCGTCAATAGCAATGATTCTAAAAATCGACAAAAATCAATGTCTTTTCTTCGATCTATAGTTGAGCTCCTAGGGGATGAAACTGTCGAATAATTTTCGAAACAACTATTCCAAAGATTATATCAAATCGTTACGTAAAATCCAACCTATATTTCACTCTATGAGAAAGTTGATAAAAATTATTATACGAACTTGAACCTATAATTAATTAATAAATAAATAATAATTACCGAGAAGACGCCGTAAATGAACAAAGTAATAATCCTAGAAAACGAAGTCATGCTCGTGTCTAAAGCGCATTAGCAGACACTCGGCCTAATTTAAAAGTAATTGATTGCAACTGCAGCAGTCGTATAGACGATTCAAGTCATTTTTCAAGAAACAGTGATCGGCAAAAAGTAACAGTTACCCGAGGCAGGTGTGTCATTTGTAAAAAAATTGCGCAGCTGTCGCAGACAAGATGCAGCGTCGCAGCAGGAAAACCACGAGCATTCCGCGGGCTGGTTATCACGGTCGGTTAGGTTTGAAAAAAAAATCGCGGCCGCGGACGGAGCACGGCCACGTCGCGGAATATTCTCTCGTCGGGATGGAAGACGGCCGAAAGTCACGGAATCCCGGGCGCGTTTCCCCCGCGACTCGGAAAGTTTCCGCGATTTTTATTCGCCCGAAGTTCGCGCCTCGAAAAGTTCTCCACGCTCCGGAGACGTCAGCTACCGCGCTGGATCGCCGGAAAATGAGGGGCCGTCCCGCGAGCGAACACCGGAGGAAGTCCCATTTGGCAGCGTTAGCCGCGCGACCCCGAAAATTTACTACCGAATCTGACAACGGCGAAACGATAATAAATATCGACGCTGCTTCCGCGAGAAATAGAAAATCTTTCGGCGTTCTACGGAACCCGGAATAATCTATGGACCGTTTTTGCTCGCTGCTCTTTTTTCAAGGAATTTATCTTTCGCGCGACTCGCGCGAGAATGCAGAGGCAGCTTTCGGAAGCTTGCAACTTGCTACCGTTTCGAAATGAGCGAACAATTTGGGGGAGTCGTGTTTTATTAGGGAGAATTATTGGTGAATTATTGCGACGGCCGATCGTGGCGGAAATTAACGTTACAATCTTAATGACGTTAGCATTGTGATGTTAATTTTATGATATTGGCATAACCTTATGATCAAATGCTATGCAATGATAAAAATTTATAGGGTGTGGTATAATTGCAATAAATTATTTTACTTGTAAGGCGCTGGCTTTGAGGGGTTATTGTTGGAATTTTGCAGTATTATACATGCAGTATAATACCGCAGTCGGTACAATACATACGTCTTATGTGTAGTATTATGTTGTATAGTATTGTATAATACTATATAGTATTATGTATAGTGTATATAATAAAGAAATTATATATAATAAAATACTTATTCGAGTCAATTTTTATTATTATATACATATGGTTCTTGAAACATACGAAACTTGACTCGTATAATTTTTTTGGCAACCATAATTTTAGGCGACTAATAATTAATTAAATAAATGGCTCTATTCTCATTATATATGTTATACATATCTTATTATATACATTCCCATTATATGTATATGCATGTAATGGGAATAGAGCCATTTATTTTATTAATTAAGACTCTCCCAAAACTATAGCTAACAACAAAATTGTACTAAAAAATTGTCTCCACGAATCGCAAGATACGCAAGCCGCATACGTATTTATTTCCTCCCTCGATCACTTCAACGAATTGAGAATAGCGCAACAATATTTCCAAATTCTTGAAACATTTTTACAGCTTCGTATTTGATTTACGCATTTCCGTCCCACTGGCACAAAATCCGCAGTCTAATTACGAGTTTCATTGCTTACAGCGCCAACAGTAGGCGATCGTTTCCTCGCGTCGCAGCGTTTCGATGGCAGTCAGACGCGGCGGTAGTATGAAATTGGACATTGCCAGCTCAACATTAAAGAGCGGAATAACAGGAAAGGAGCGATCAGCTGCAGGCTGCGGAAATTGAACCGGGAAAATTGTGCTTGGCGAGAGGATCGGGCAGCCGGCAATTATTCGATCGATGCGCAGCGACACAATATAAAACGCGAATGTACATCGCCGGGAGGGCAGCAGGCCAATCGCGCTCAATTCTGAGACATTTAACCGGGCCGGTGCCGTGCAGGATTCCGTTCCATCGAAAAGGTTAATCCGGCAGAGGCAGCTTTCCTGTCGGCGGCGGCCACCGTGAACGCAATCAGGACAATTGACCCGAGCGGTCCGCTCGACTGAATAATTGCCTGGCTTCCGGTCTCGCTTTTATCCGGCGTGGTATCAGCCGACCCCCGACATTAGCCAACGATAGGTTCTGCTCGCGAGATCGTGACACGATCGCCTCTGGAAAGAGAGAGAGAGAGAGAGACAGCAATGAACCTTTGCTCTTCGATCCTTTCGAAGCCTTCTCCATGAAGGAGAAGCTGCGGAGGACTTCCGGGTGCGTTGCAGGAAGCGTCGAGGAAGCATCCAGGAACGAAAATGAACGCGGTAACGAATGGCGCATCAGCGACGAGGGAACCTGCTGCCGAATAGATTTATTCGCCAGTTAAATAAAAGTCTCGCGCCTCCGCGTTTCCCGGTTGCGTCCGCCGAGAGAAATGGCGTCGTCTGTCCGGCAACCCGCTTATACATTGATTAAAAGCCTACCGTCCTCTCCGTCCTTTTTCTCTCGACGGTCGCGCATTTTTTTCCGCCGTCGGGCTGCGACAAAACGGATCCCCCCGGGCTGATTAATCGCTTAATTTCCGCCGCAGGACGCAAAGACACCGTGCCCGAGTCCCCGTGCTCCCGTTCCGGCGAAAAAACTCGGCAACGATCGCTCGGATCCCTCCGTAGAACCGGTCCGCGCCGATTCCGAGCCGTTTTCTACCTTGCCCTGCTCCGGAAGCTGTTGTTACCTATGCCGGTCTAATAGACCCGGTGCACCGGGACGACTTTGACGCCAGAAAAAGACATCAAGGACGGCTCTCTTGTCACCGCGACTTGCCACGGTTGCGTCACGCCCTCCCTGGAAACCTGCCGTGTACGCGGAACTATTCGAAACCTGTTACGTCTGCCGGCATTGTCCACTCGAAAATGATCAATCCGCCTGAAAACGCGAGCCTCGCGGAGCTCCGCGCGTTTTTCCTAACGCGAGAAAGCGTGCGCGTCGATCGACGTCGATCGATTTTAACGCGATTTCAAGCTGCAGCTGTTTTTCAGCGAGGCAACTTCGTCCTTACTCTGCGACTTATGAAGCCGTCGGTGGTAATACGAATCTCCATAAAAATTCGCGGACTCTGCAATCTCACGGGCTAACGACCGTATCGTTAACCCTTGTATTACAACGTCAATTACAATCGCAGATAAAATTCATTTCTCTCCGTCAGCGATCTTCCGCGGCGGAGAAAATGCACTGGAGATCCTCTTTTCCCGAGAAAGTTGTGTACCAGAATATGTTTTCACATCTTTTTACCGCCGATCCTACCGACTCGTGAACGTGACTGACGCGTGTCACTGCGTAACGATGGCACGGCAGAATTTATTTAGACGTTTCACAATGTCTATTACGAGCTTCGCTCAAGAAATCTGCTCGATTCTCTCCTGTAATAAAGTCCTTGCGATTTAACAGCTCGGAGACGAAACACGCGAAACTGGTTATTTCGACCGTGATGGTAGGTTTAGTGTTACGAACCTGATTCCACGAGACGAGTCGTTAAATCGAAGATCGTACCTGCCACCTGCAAATAATCAGAGCTGCTTTGTCGGCCGGCGCGGCTCTCGGAGGACCGAAAATCCGATTGGCGACGGCCGGGCGATCGACAGGTGATGCCTGGCGCAGCCTGGTGCAGCCTGCGAGGCCAGGTGACGCAGACGGGTTCCCGCGAGTGAAAACCAGGATTCCGTAAACAGGTTACGTCGGTCTAATGCCCAAAGGGCGAAGGACGAGCACCGCCGGTCTAGATGAGACCGCTCGGCCGGACATTGCCAAGGACAAAGAACCGTAGCGACAACGCGTGTGGCGCATTAACATGCGCGAGAGCCGCGGCAGGCCGGCCGGGAATAAAGTACCGTTTTCCAATCTCGATGATCCGTTACATCCCTCGCGTTCCATCCGCGACTGGAATCTCGTTTCCGACGAGGGTCGGTCGACGAGCACCCTCCGGTAACTTTTGTTTCGAGAGCAGTACGCCCTTGGCTTCGTGTGGTAGCGCAGAAACGGTGCTGGTCTAAGTGCGCGATAAGTTCCAACTCGATTGCTTCAGTCGGTCGTGAGTTACACCGTTGCAAACATCGGCTGTTGCATAAGAAGTGGATCGAAGTTCGAATTGCGCGAGTTACACGATGTTTGCGGACGAAGAATTATTTTCTGCAAACATTTCCCGGAGAACCGGCGCACGTGTGCAAAATTAAATGCTGTGGAGACCGTCGTCGACTCATCGACGAATGAAACATAACTCACCTGCATCTCAAACGTTCGACTGAACTATAGAAAAGATTATAATAAATGCATGGGAAGTTATAACTGTATTATAAATTGCATCATTATCAATTCATTCTGCAGGTGTTATTAATTCTGCTCGAATAATTACCCTTAGGAGTGCGCGGAGAGAAGCAGATCGTATCACAATGCAACTCAAACGTACCATTAGATTCGACTGAACTGTAGAAAAAATTATAATAAATGAATGTATAATTGCATTGTATCGTTATCAATTCATCCCGCAGGTATTATTAATCCTGCTCGAATAATTATCCTTAGGAATATTCCGAGAAAGACGAATCATGTCGCAAGAATAAAATATAATATAGCAATATTTTTATCGCAGTAGTTTTTACAAGTAATTTACGATATAAATAGCATCA
>CM052153.1:5198285-5209132 GCA_028455555.1 Augochlorella aurata | reverse complement strand
TTTATCGCAGTAGTTTTTACAAGTAATTTACGATATAAATAGCATCACACTAATATGTCGTAAGAGTCCCATCGCACGCCGAGAGGTTAAACGGCGCGAATGATTTTAGAACGGCCGACGAACCGAAAGAAGTACATAAAGAACTGCCGAATCATGTCTAGAAGAAATTTGCAAATTGGTCCGGCATTGAGTCGGCACTCTGCAGACGCTCGCGGCAAAGTGATCGATGTTCCGCATTTTTACGCTAGCAATAAAAGGCAAGACTGATCCGGCGCTTCCGGGAGCTGACTATCTTCATCGACGACACGCGGGCCAGATTACTCGCGCGAACTCCGTCGCGTTACGTTGATTTAACGACCGACGGGGATTCGGCGTCCAGGTCGATTCGCGCCAACGACTTTTCCGGAACAACGTGTAAAATTGAGTGGTCCCACCCCCCGTTCTTTTTTTTTTTTATTGGACCAGGACTGTAAACAGTCGACTGCCTCGCAATCGTCGCACGTTCCTCTATTTGTTTCGAAACAATTTAAACGGCTCGCGCCGCGTTTTATACGGCTCTCGGCGTGTTGTTCTTTCTTCCGTAGGAAATAAAGCTCGCGGCTGAAAGAGGATATTCTGTTAGCCGACCATAGCGCGGATCCCTCGTCCCGCTGCCAATTATTTCGCTGTTGGAGCTCGCGCGACGTATTTCTGATTCAGATTCGACGATCGTTCGGACCGTTTCGAGTAGATATTTATGCGAACGAGTTCCTTTTAGTAGAATATATTTAAGTTTATCTTAATACATTGTTCTGTACGTTTATAATATTTTCATAATATTTATTCTGTACATTTTTGTTTATTATTTGCATGCGACGGGATTCGTCCGAGACGAGTAAAATTTATCCAGCGTGCTTTGGAAATTCCATCGAGCTGGTGCACTCGAATGAATCAAATTCCATCGAACTGGTGCACTCAGACGAATCAAATTCTGTCAAAACCAATAAATTCGAGCGGATCGAACTCTAGCGAGCCAGTTTACTAGAACGAATCAAACGCTCTAAATCGCCAGCGCGCCAAATCTGAAACTACGCGAGTCTACGCGAAACTGTGTCGGTTCATGGGGCAGCGAACATGACAGCGTGGAACGTCCTGCGCTCGACTGGCCATCATTTATCGGAGGAACGCTCGAGCGACGTCGGGTCCCGTTCGGAAAGCGGTAAAGTCGTTTAATCTGTTCCGGGAAAGGTGAGTTTTGCTGCGTGCCGGTAATCGCGAGGAAGAATTTCGCGAGGGACGCGTCTTCGCTGGACGATGACAGGCTCCACGCAGCCATAATCATCGGCGCAATCGGCAACCGTTCCGCTTAGATCACCGCGGCAGCCTTGCCCCGCTATCTGTCGATTGCACGCGACTCAATGACGCGTGCAGCCGCGTGCATTCGAACAGGCATGCGTCCGTTCGCGTGCACTCGCGTACATCTCGAGGTGTCGGGTTCAAGATCGAGGCTCCATCTGCGCGTGCAGATGCGTTTGACAATCGGTGTCAGTGTTTCGGGACAAATTGACGTTTGACGGGGATTCTGGATTTCCCGATGGCCGTGGGAACGTGCTGCTTTTTGGAGACGAAAAGTCAAAGTAGTTGAAACGCGAGAGGACGTAAGGGCAGCGATCATGGCATTCTTTAGAGTACTAATAATGTTGGATTCTTTGCAAAGTTGTTTCGTTTTTTCACAAAAAAAATGAAAGACGATTTTTTAAGTTCGTTAAGAGTAAAAATATACTTTTGTTATTTACTACTTTTTGACTGGTTGCTTTAAGGAATCTTATGCTCGTAGCGGTCCTGTTTTTATTGACAAAATATTGAATTTTGAACACCCTTTTAAAACAATTTTTTTTTTAAGTACTGAACACCTCTCTAAACAACCTAATATTTTTTTCAAAGAACTATATTATACTTCAAAGATTGCAATAAGATGCAACTGCTGGAGTAAGGTGCACAGTCCCAGCGACGTCACTGTGAAGTCCTTTTCAGGAAGATTTCAGTTAAAGTTTAGAGAAACGTATGTGAAAGAGAAGCCGAAATATCATATTTTTGCAAAAGATATGGAAAATAAGGCAAAATAAAAAGCAATCGAACGCTAGATTTCTTTCTTCCATAAATCTCCTCGCGCACCTAGTTTTTGCGACCGGACAGCCAGCACAGTGTTAACGACAGTTAAACACACAGTTACAGGTGGTTCACCGGAGACCTTGCGCGGACAGCAGGCCAGGACAGTCCACTTTCACTGGCGCCTCTAATTGCGAGCTAATTTCCCGTGTCGCTAATAGTCGGATTGAGATTCGGTGATGACGAAGGCGTTACGCTAGAGGTCTGCGAAAACAAGCGAAAGTGACGGAGGATTTTTCGTCTGGGTAGAGGAGTCAATTACTGTGCCGTGTTAGGAGCCCTCAGTTTCCGCTACTGAACACAACGTTCATTTAAATGACATTTCTTAAGAACTTAAAGCGTCAAATCTTTGAATTTTAGGAGAAAGAAAAGAAGAGCTCTGGAGCCAGTTACTGTGCGCCTGTGATCTAGAAAAATCAGTTATTGTGCCTCTCTCTGAACACAGTGCTTCAATTACCGTGCCCCGTCAATGCTGAGCCTTAATAACTGTGCATATTAAAAATGAAATACTATATTACATTTACTATAATAATTAATAATTATGGATTGATAATTATTAATTAATATAATAATTAATAATTAATATAATAATAAATCCTTTTTAGAACTTCACATTGCAGACGATTGCTTGATGTTTTATACGATAAATATCAAGTTAATTGCTTGCTTGAAAATAAGGCACAGTAACCGGCTCCACGGGCCTAGCCAGTCTCAGATCGAGGAATCCCAAAGGCGGTTTTCGGTGGGTTCGGTAACGAGGCCCGTAAACAGGTTCGCCGGGAGATCGATCGCCGGCCTATCCTCCAAACGGGGTCATCGGCCCATCGAGCCGAAAACATTTGAAATTCTTGGCGCGCGGCTGCTCGCGTCGCGCCGCGTCGCGGTCTGGTTCATTGCCACGATTGCCAAGTGCGCGTGTGCCTCTTCGAAAGACTGGGCTCTCGCGCGATTTGCAAACAAAACGTCCCTCGTCACGCGTCTCCGGATTTATCTATTATGCATGAACAAGCAAATTTGCTTCGGAGCGACTCCGGCGGAACGAGAGTTCTTCGGTTCGCAGGCCCGGCGAGGCCCGTCCGCCGAGATCGATGCAGATTCTATACGTCACTGATGAAATCCGCACGCTGCCAGGTTGCCGATGAGTTTAGCAACCCGGCCAGATACAAACGGGCTGCATAGGTATGCGAATTTGCATACAAAACGATCGTCGCCGGCGCGGCATTGCGCAGCGGAGAGGTCGGGAGACCAGCCTTTCTTCGACCGTAGACCGGTTGCGTGGCTTTTCGGATTACTTGGCCTGCCGATCGATATAATTCGGTCACCCTGTTCATGCGTCTTCGGGACTCGATGATCCGATTACATCAGAGTCGGGTATTTCATGGTTTCTTGTTAAATCGCGGCCTTGGAACTGCGCAACGCTTCCACCGGATCTCGTGTAGCTGCTATTGAAATTCTTGCTTTGATATTAAGTCTGGCGAATTTTAAAAATTCTGCTGCTTTGGGAAAATAGGGCTAACTTTATTAGTTTATTTGACTTTTTGCAATTTTTATAGTAATTTCTGTACCTTTCGTTTGCTTCTCGGCGTAATTAACTGTATATTTATCGAATATACATGTTAAAGTTTATCATTCTTTTATTTGGTCTCATAATTAAGTTTATACTTATCTAATGAGATAAACAAAATAAAATAATAAACTTAAGAGCAATTCTAATATTTTATCATTTAGGAATAAATAAAATAAAAGCTCAAATTCAAGAACAATCCCAATATTTTGTCATCCAAAAATGAACAAAACACAATAATAAATTCAAGAATAATTCCATTATTTTATCATTCCAAAATAAACAAACCAAAAGAGATAAATTTCAAAATAATACTAACATATCGTTTACTTTTTAATTAAACAACACAATATGTCCCATTCGACAGCTACGGAGATACAAATACAACCACAGAAACGGCTTCACTGGCCTACGCTCGTATCGAGAAACCGATGCAACGATTTCCTACGAAACAGCTTTCATTCGAACAGCTCTAATCTAGAAAACGCGAAACAGACGGACACGGTAGGTTTAGTGTTACATCCTCGAATTGATTTACTGTCTGCTGACGCGAATTGAATACAATATGGACGGGAATGAAAACGACGCGTTTCAACATTACTCACGGGGCTGCTTTTAATTGCGAGCTCTTCGACACGTCAGACAGCGAGCACAATTCATCACAATCAAGAAAACCTACAGTCGAACAGCGTTCCGAGGCATCTGCAGCGTTGGCAGATCCATTCACGCGGTCCGCGACAAATACAAATCGCGCTCGCCGGTGATGCGCTGGCGACGGGAACGGCGGGGGAGGGGCGGCTCGATTGTCGGATGCACGCGAAGCTTAGATATAGAACACGCGCGGAGCTCTATCTATCGTTTGTAAAAGTTCACGCTTCCGTACTTTGACCGGGCATGATTTACCGAGCCAGTCTCTTTGATGTCGCGCGCCGGCTGCCTCCACCTCCGCCGAAACGACGACGCGTCGCCGTCGTCGACGTCGGCGGCGGCGGCGAGCGTTGCCTTCCTCCTTTCTTCGTCGTTCCGTAGTCAGAAAGCCAGACCTTGCCGAGGCATTCCATAAAGGTGACGCGGCGGGCCGAGCCACCCAAGGAAACGAACTCGATTGACGCGCTGTATTGTTCCGAACCACGGACCTGCCTCGATGCACTTTCCGCTTCCGAAACACTTTCCCCGGCTGGAAAAGCCGCGGTGAAATTGTCGCTCGGAACTCTACTGCGATTCTTGGAGAAGCTTCGATTCGTGTTTCAAAATTTATTGTATAGGACAGTGGCGGGAGAGAACGGGGTATAACGAGCGAGCGTTAGGGCAAACGGAACATTGTTGAATATTTATACAATTAAATTATATTGATGTAATTGTTATGTCAGTGCGATGATAATTATATCTGCTAAATTATAACAATACTTTCGTTTAATAAATAAAGCAATGATTGGAAGTTGGGTAAATAAATTTATTTAGATCTTTGTTCGGGTGTCCACGATTTCTGCGGGTATTAATATTGATAATAACGAAAAATGACTCGGATTAAATTAATCGACTGATAATAAATAATTCATGAATATATATCATCGGAACAATTAACGTCGGCGCATTAACAGCGAGCGACTCTTTCTCGCGCAACAGTTGCAGAAAATTCGTGTATCGACGACGCACAAAGGTTAATTGCAATGGCATAATTAACAGACTGTGAATTTTATGCACTCGTGACAAAATCGACGGCTGCGATTTAGACCGGGGAACATATTATCAAAACAATTACCGTCGATACATTAATTGCGAGCGAGGCGCGCTTCTTGCATCAGACGCAGAAATTTCGCATAAAGGCTCGCGGCGGTAATGGTACTGCCGACGGTGGTCAGTTTTTATTTGATTAAACATCGAGCGTCCCGGTTTTGTCATTTACTAATTCATATGGAGGATCCGGCCGCGGATTCGGCATGCGCCGGGTATTAACGTATTAAATTCGACATCGGGATTTGCAAGGATTTGCATCGAATTAACTTTTATGCAAATGCGGCGTTCGCGGCGGCTGCGGGGCCGCATATTGTATTTGCGGTATACATGAATTAGGATTAATCCTGACCATCTCAAGGCGGCGTAAATATTCATGCCCGCGGGCGAAAGATGCTCTCGGAAACGGGCGCCGAACGCGGATCGATCGGGTCCGCGTCCGCTTCCTCTCTTCTCTCACGACAATAAATCGCGGCGAGACAAAACAAATTATGTATTGTTCGCCGGACGCGAGCTGCTCGCCTCGGAGTTCTTACCGGCCGGAGACGGAAGGGGCGGAAGGGAGTGGAATTGTTCGCAGAACCAGATACAGGGTGTCGAAAAAGTTCCCCGGGGCTCGGTCCACTGGGTCAATGGCCCACTTTAAACGCTGACTCACTCGGCGCAAGCTGCGTGCAACACACAGCCTGCGCATCGTTCAACTTCGAGAAACATGGATTAATGGAAAATTACACGTTGCTGGCTCCGGCTAGTCATCCTTAGTAACTATATCGGACAAGCCTGATCGGCAATCGATGATTCATCGATTGCTAGTCCGACAGGATTCCTTTTTCTGCGACGTATACCGACGATCATTGCCAATTACCGACGGATTGTTCTTCGACTCTGATTAGACAAAGCGTGATTTTTCCAGACGGTATAATGATGTATATCCTGATGGGAAAACTTACGAGGAAGAAGACCAATGAACACCGTTTGGGTATCTCAGGCTTCGAAGTTCTCAAGCCTTCTCAGGCTAATAAAATCGAAGACACGCAACAAATGTCAACAGGGAAATGGCTTTCTCCAAAGAGAATGTTAAGACCAGCTAGGAAATTCAGCCTAACGAGTCGACCAAGTGTCTTCAAAATGAATGCTAAAATACTCGGTTGTCTTGCTAGCTGTTTCTTCATTTGTTTAACCCTTTGCACTACAACTTATTTCACAGCTACGTGGATTAGCCAGACAGAAAATTTATATTTATTCTATGGCAATCTTCGCTTCGAAATTTCAGTATTAACGATAGAGTTTTTAAAATATCCGTGAACCTAAGTTAAAGGTCATTTTGGCTAGATAAAGATATAAATTTTCGATAGCTGAATTGGTGTTGGGAAAGCAGGCCCAAACCGAATGTAGCAGTCGGCGCCACGAGTTCATAGAAAGATCGTCGGGCTGATGGTAATAGGGGCTAGCCTGGCGGTCAATTGTGGGCATTAAGGTCTCCGGAGGGCAGAGCATCGTCTGGGAATTCGGAGCGTGGCACTGGGAACGTCGAGGCCCAGAGAAAGAGGGAACTGTTTCGAGAGAGTCTGAGCTCTCAGGACGCGGTGCGGCGGCTCCTGGCATCCAGGCTGATTTAAGCGAGGAGATAGCGCGTTTCTCGCGAACGATCCTCCTCGCTCGGGAACTTATTAGCCATTTCAGATCCCGTGATCTTCGCCGGCCGCGGATTTATCGCGTCCCCTCCACGGGAAACCCGGATCAACGGAGATTTATTTCGGCCGAGTCCCGCCGCCGAGGAAAAAACCGGATTCTTATTAAAACGAGCTTCATCCGGCGGAAACAATAGCATCGATCACGCGGTTCCATTACGCGGAATTATTCGCGGGTTTATTCCGCGATTGAACACCGAAATCGGCAACCTGATTATTTTGTAATCGAACGCTGAAACCGGCGTAGCTGCTTTATAATTAAATATTGATGCCGCCATTACGGGATTCGGCGGCGGGATCTGCTCGATCGAATAACTTCGTAGCCTCGGTTTTAGGTTTCAAGGGATTTTCAACAAAAATGTTTCCGTTCGACTGCGCCGGACAAGATTTGATTAACCGACGCAAGTTTCGTTCACCGTTGAGTGCAATACCGTGTTCGAAATGAAATGAAAATACCTCGAGCATAGGTACAATTAGCAAGAGAAACTTTATTATATTCTTTATCGTTCCCAGCGGTTCGTACGAGTTTGAACTGAATCGCTATTGTTGTACGTCGTTATTGTTAACTCTGAAAATACAGGACGAAAGGTCAAGTGGCGGCGAGACTTGTTCTCGATCTAACCTGAAAACGTACGAACACTCCTTCGTCGTTCCGACGTTGAAGACTCGCAAGGAATATTTGCTCGGTATTAACCGGGAACGAGAGAGAGTCTTTTGAAAATCGTTCGATGAATAAATGAGCTGGAAATCGATGGTCTTTTGAAGCGAACGGCGGCGTCGCGAGTCGCCATTTTCGGCGACAAAATGGCCTGCGAGCCGGACCAAGGATACCCGGCCGCAACACGCTTTTGTTGCCCGGTGAATGAAACCGCGAGACCTTGGCACACTTGAGTGGTCAATTAATCGCGGCATTAAACACCAATCTCCCAAGTCCAGCCGATCGATCTCTTTGCACAAGAGCGAAAAGTGGGCGACCGGGGATAATGTCGGGCCGAGAGCCCCGGACAAAGGCGCGCGGATTTTCGCGTTTTTCCGACGAGTGTGTCCACAATATCGAAGGAACACCGCCGCGGAATGGGATTACACGCAAACGAGCAATTCGTGTCGGCGATCAATTGCCTTTCATTTGTCCGAGCCCGGGCCGGGATGAAATTCCAACTCGCAAACGAGCGGAATTTTCGTCGCGAGCCGATGAATCAGCCCTCGATTAATTACCGATACGTCGCGTTCCTGTGGTTTTTCAGTTAAAAAATACGCGACGGCCGAATCGACGGGAAAATGGGGAATTAACTTTCGTCCTGGACATTTGACCACTCTTTTGCAAGTGGAAATATGCGCGGAAGACCTCGGTCTCTTCAATCTAAGGGAACGATTCGGAAGAATTTACCCTCTCGCTATTTGTCGCTGTAGTGACATATTTTCTTAAACAATTTTTTTCTGAGAAATTTCACGGCATATTTTTATAAAAATTCACAGGGTCTTTTGCGCGTATTTCAACTACAATTTCAATTTTTCTCGCGTTGCTATTATTAATTATTCACTCAAGAATACAGCTACACAAAAACACTGTTCAAAAATCGTATACTTCGTTATATATATTAGGGTGAACTTTGCGGTTCCCTTGGCACGAGACCCTGTAACACTTTTTAACGAGACTTGGCAGGCTCGTTTAGATACCCTTCACCTACGCCTGTGAATTTTTCTGCCTCGTTACTGCTGCGCATCTACCAACACCACGACATACAACGTGCCAAAACCAAAACCTGAAAATCGAACGATCCTCAACGGTTCTCAACGCCTGGTAGACTTTAGGAATTATTTCCTGCGAAATTGCAAAATATTTTTGAACGACACTCTGCAGGCTCATTTAGCCACCTTCTATTTACATCTGTGAATTTTTATGTTCCGTTAATATTACGCACAAGTTGATGCCGCGAGGTTCGATGAGTCGATATCGAAACGTGGAAGTGAAGCGATTATCAGCGGCGGCGTCTCGGAGGAGGGATCGTCCGGCGGCAGGACGTTGTGTACAGGACGTTTCATGGATTACAGTCGTTTGGGCCGCTATCTGCGACAGTGGGAATTTATGCGCGCTCGGGCTGGTGCGGCGGAACGAGCCGGGCGACAGTTTCGCGGATTGCCAGCGGCCTTTGTTGGCATGTTGGCTCTCAGACTTTCAGCGAGCGCGCGGAGCCGCGTAAACGAGCGGCCAGGATCGTTCTGCAGCTGGCTCGTTTCAAGGAAAACGCTGGCACCGGGGCCACCGTTGCGATACACGATGCTGAAGGCAGATAAGTAGTTGAGGGGGGAGCGCGTAAGAGGATTCCGCGCCTGGAATTCGTGCGGCAAGGACCCGCTGTGCAGTTTGACTTTCGTTAGTTACTGCGACCTGTGCGACGCCGCCGCGGAAAGAAGCGAAACTCGTAATGGGGAACTCTTTGCCGAACATTCTTCGCGTTCCTGGCAATCGGAGCCCAATTTTCGAGCTGTGCTTTCTTAGCAATTAGCGAAAATCGACCCGGGAAATTCTCGCAAAATTCAAGCTATTTGATTAACGAAATCGAGATTAAAAAGACAAAATTTATTACATAGCAGGGCATTTTAAATCTTTTGTATTCTAAAGCTACTATTGTGTAACAATAATTAATAACATAATTGTAATAAATATATTACAATTATATATTACTGGTGAACTATAACACGGTAGATAGAAAATTCTGTAAAACTGTGTTATATGCGACCCACAGCCAGTATAAAAAAATATAAATGTACGTATAACATGAAACGAAAAAAGAAAAATATTATTTTCATCTAACATAACCTTAATTTAATAAATTTCTTCATCACTGCTCGGTACAATCGAAGGAAAACACTTTTTCTGTTAACTATTTTATCAGGAACTACAACCGATAGAAAATGTCAGAATTTCCAGCAAGAAATAAAAAAGCGATCCCGCTAAATTGAACAACAAAGAAATTACTCTTGCAGGGATATCTAAGTCGGTCCTGCCTCCGAGGACCACGTATCCAGCATCAAGGCCGGCGTCCGAGGACAAAGAGGGCCATTTCGCAGGCGCGCAGCGAGCAAAACGGCACCGGGACCGATAAACGTTGCTCGTCGCGAAGTTGCGATACCAGATAAAACACGGGGCCGGGGGTCGGCCACTTGAAAAATTGATTCCGCTCCGAAAGCGAGACGGCGGGAAACCGGCAGCTCTCGGCCAGAGGCCGGAAAAAGCAATAACATAATTGTGCCGGGCCGGGCCGGGTCTGCCGGCAGCGCCGCGTGAAAAGTACAATCGCAATTTCTCACGCGTCCCACTGGCCCGCGTAATTATTTTCTCGATTACCGGCGAGCTCTCGGGCGTTTTTGCCGGTAATTGCGGGACATACCTGTCCAATCGGCTCGCGAAATCCTCGAAGTCCCGCGCCGGGCTCGGAGCAACAATTAAGCAATGAAACACGGGATCTCGTGACGGGGCGGGCCGCAGTTTATCGGATCCACGAATAGTGAGCGACCGACTGATGACTAATGACTGAATGACTCATTATTTATTCGTGGCTTTTATTCGAGTCTAATTTTATTGAATAATGGGCTACGCTGATTGGAGCGCACACCGAATGCAATTATGTTTTCGATGAAGAGCAACTGAGATCGCGACGCCTTTGTCTGACCTAATGTCGCTTTCTAATTACGACAGTTCGACACGA
>CM052153.1:5184906-5198185 GCA_028455555.1 Augochlorella aurata | reverse complement strand
ACACCGTGCGACCCGCGTGCTAGCTGCTGTTGCTTTAATCCCTCGGGAGATTAACATTGACTTCCCCGAACAAGAACCACGGAAATGACGACGGTGCAGCGGTGACGTGCGATGAATGCGCTTGGAGAACCTGTGCCGCGCTCCAAAGCGTAGTCGTTCCGGCAATTTTACGGCAGACTTTTTCCCGCGACGAGCGAATCGAAAATCATCGCGAAATTGCACAGACTAACTCTTCTCGCGAACGTACTCGGGATACTTTATTTGATTGCCACTCCGGCATATGGTTGCCAGAAGAGAGTTTATATTTCGAGGGTTCGTCGTAGAGAAATGAGTAAATAAAATTGAAAGCGGTACGGTTGCCAGCAGAGTTTAAGAATATAATTTATTTTGAATCGATTAGAACCATTGAAGGAGTGAACCAGTTTAGCTCGCGTTTCCTGCACGGAAGATTTTTGTGCAACTATTGGTGCGAGGAGATATTGGAACAGTGTCGAAATAGTCGTTTCAGTGCAACTCGCAACCGATGACGTCTTTCTTGCTGACGCAAGCTATCGTAGAAATGATATGAAATGAAATGAAAGGAAACAAAAGAAACGAAAATGAAATTTAGAACGGTATGCAAGCTAGAAGAACTTAGGGAGAAATTAATTAGAATTGTTAAACAAACGGGCGAGTTTCTACCTGGCCCCTATTCGCCGCGAAAGACGATTTTTCTGCAACAATTGGCGCAAGGGAATATCGACTGTGTAATCGAACGATCTAACTTCGCGCCTTCGAACTGTCGTAAGAATTCTATCAACGCGAACAATGGTAGAACCGACAGAACAAGAGTACTTTAGCAGCGGACGAAATTGAAGCTGTTCATTCGGAGACTTGCGCTGTAATTAATCAGAACAACGTCCGTTTTCGCAGTATCTTTGATCATAGTCCATTGTGCGGCCGCGAATCGCGCGTGTATCAGCAGCAGGTCGGATTGAATGAAACGACTTCCCGCGAACGGTCCACCAATGTTATCCAGCGGCGCGATAAAGCTCGAAGAACCCGTATCCGTTTCACCGAAGCGAGCCATTATCATTCGCGGGGCCACCTGCCGCGGAATTAGGCGAACGCCGGACTACGTTCAACGAAATTTCCGGTGGAATTTCGTTGACGTTGGTCACGTTTTTGCGACGGGGTTCGGGGAGTTACGGCGGCGGCGGTGTGTAAAATTCATTTTATGCAAAGGTTGGAAACAAGGTGAGACAGCCACGCTCGATTTGTACTGGTTCCCGAGTCAGCGAGCCAGAGACCGAGCCTGCTATCGTGTTATACCTTTACCGGTCCTAAACGAGGTCGACCAGCTCCGACCATAACCACACCTCCTTTTACTAGAGCCGAGAGACTCCGGCGCGCTCTCGCGTCCGCCTTGTCTCTCTGTGTTTGTACATGAGCCTGGCCGTGTGCTACGTGTACGAGCGTGTACGAGCGTGTACGAGCGTGGACGTAGCGGCGTGTGTACGCGCGCGTTTTATCCCGCGACGCCAGACAACGCGAGATTCGACGGGCGATACCGGGAGGCGACCGACAAAAGCATCCTCGACGCCAGAATTTCAGCCGGACTGTTGAACGAAAAGCAAACGATGGACCCAGCCTTCTGATTTACATAACACGAACGCCGCCTGCCGCGCGGCTAGATCCGCGATACGATTCCCCGTGTACGCGCATACGTGCTCCTTTACGCCTCGCTACGTTTTAATCGCGCGACCCCTGCGCAACGGGGAAGATTGTAATATGAAGATATTGACGCTTAATGCGCTGCGGATTTCGCGCGACCACGCTGCCCGTTGTTATTTCCGGTGATTGCTTTAATTGGAAATTATGGCCGCCATGCGGGATTTTTAAAGCGAATAATACGCTTCGCGGATACCGCGCAATCTGCTGGAATACGCTGCATTTACCTCCCGTCGCCGTCGCGTATACCGGTTTTGGTAATTAGATGCGTTTTCTAAGTGACTTTTATGCGGTCCTGCATTAGCTCGATGCTTGCGAGCTAATGCTCCGATTCGAGTAGAACAAAGCGTGGAAGAGCTATGGATCAACGTTTCGTCGACTGAGATAAACAGCGATATAGAATCGCGGATATTCTACACAATTTCCACGTATAAATGCGAAAGGTTTTCGGAAAATTTAATTTCTGCTTTTCCGTTGCACCTTATTTTATTATGCTGTTAGATGAAAATCTTTTTAATTAAGACCTTCCTGGTTGTAAAAGTAATTTTGATCTTGAACTCTGCATTTTATTCGATGGTGAAATCGTCACTGCGCTATGTTTTTCCCAGATCAAACTACCAGAAGTAGTTCAGAAGTATCGACTACATGGAAGCTAAATTTTACACACACCATGTATAAGGATCACTAAGAGTGCTCTGAAATGATCTAAGTAATTGAAAATTTCCTTTAAAAAATTCACGGAAGTACTATAGACTTCTCTAATATAGGTTACTCTACGGAGCAGCGAAGCCACGCCCACTCGGTGATAACCACGCCCGCTTTAAACCTAGACAGAAGACTACCGCTACTCTCCGATGATCCCTTCTGCTCTTAGGAGCAGCAGGAAGCTCTCGCAGAGCCAATATCATGCCAACAACAGCGAACGATCCTGGAATTTCGGTCTGCCAGCACCGCCCTTGCTCGTCGCTGCCGCTTCACGCGCCGTTCGCTCGTCCGCGCATTTTTAACGCTTCGGTCTTTCACTTTAAGAGCTAGAATGCGCGAAGCCAGCGCACGTAGGTGATGCGTGCAACTTTCCCTCGTAACCCTACGATCTTACGTGTCCGGCTCGCGGGCCCCGTTCCACGCCTTGGCCACCGTTATAAGGCAATCAACGCCAGAAAACGAACGAATCGACGTTCCTCCATAAGCCGACAAAAAGCGGCCGTTACGGAGAACGAAAGCAGATCCGCCGGGGATAAAAAGTGAAACGGGACTCCTTCGTCGGGGCTTCTAACGAGGAACGAATCGGCGATGACCGCTCATGAATCTCGTTCTAATGACACGACGCGCCGCGATGGCTATGGAAGCGCTAACCCACCGCGCGAGACTGTAATTAATTCGACGAGAACCTCCGGCGCTGGATAAGTAACTGAAATTTCATTCCCGACTGCTACTCGTGCCGGCTTTGGTTCGGGAAACATGTTGCCATCTTCTACGCGGCGATTTTATCTTGTAGGAATTTCCTTTGGATTTTATTCGATCGGCTGAAACTGTGCTTAGACGGTAGAGATAGTTCGCCGTGGAGATAATTAGACACCGTGGAAATTTCGTTTCGAAAGCGAAGAAAATTGAACGAGATGATTGCTCGTTTTTTTTCTTTTTTACGTTTTGAGATGTATATAGTTCGGCGGGTGTAATAGGAAACAGGAGAAATATAGGGGAATGTAGAAACGGTGTCGCGTTATTTGCAACCTTTTACAACGATTCGTACGGGAAATGAATTGTCTATCTGCGGAAATCGAGGTAGAACGTTTCTCTCTTGCATAAAAATCCACCGTGGACGGTATTTTTGAATCCTTTGTATGAATTCAATGGAACGAACAGGATGAAATGCGGAAACGAATGCTCCGAACTAATAAACTGTTCCCGAACGGACCGCACCGGTGAACAAAATCTAGGGAATTATTAGTGTAAGAAACTGGTACGATGCATTAAAACGTATTTCGTGCAAAGCAGAACGGTTTGTTACTAACTAACATTTTCATAAATTTTGTAGAAGGTAAGAAGAAATGTTTAATTCAAGCCAAAATGGTATAATTCTACTTCTAGAAAATTATAAGACGCTGTCTGCAAAAATAAAGAAAATGTAGAAAATTAAATGAAAATATTTTTTAGAATAGTAGCAGTGGATAGAACCGACTTTATTTTCTACTACCTCTGTAATTCGTCCAAATAGACTCTTATGTAACTTTTTTATCCACTTCTGATCTAAGTCTGCTCACGCCTTTAAAATCGCTTTATCATTACAATCGAAAATACTGTTTTACAACGCTGACTGCAACTTTTACTTTATCAATACTGTCTCGTAATTTCGTCCGAGCAAAACTGTACTATTTTCGTTTAAATTTTCCGTCACCTTAAAATTTATGAAGGTGTTATTTAGAAATAAACTTTGTAGAAATAAACCCTTAATGATTCAGAAAGCGTTCGGACAACAGGTGAGTGGAATTTAATTATCTTTCGTTCGAGTATTGTCTCAGGACTGGGAGGTTTTCGCGGAGTTTTTGAAAAAGCCTGAATCGCTCGTCGAATCGTCGAAAAACGGCGCGCGTTCTCCCCCGACGCGGCGCTCGGCGTTCGACGCGTTTGGAAAGCAGTTCTTTCACCGGCGAGCTTTTCAAGCATTACCTCGGGGGAATATGAGCCGTTGCAAATAAAGAAACTTTCGTGCCGCGCCTCGTAAAATTGTGAAACGCGCGCTGCTCCGACCGACACTTTTATTTCCACGCGGGTTCCTTAAGAACGCGAGCGACTCGGCGCGAGGCGACTCGACGCGATGCATTCGATGCGTTTACTGCGCGAGCGTGTGTACACGACCCTCTTATGAACTGTCTAACGTGATCGCCCATAAAATTTCGAAGGGGAAACAGAAGTTTTACTCGGGAAGATGCCTGCCGTGAATGCGAGCCAGCCGCGTCTCCCTTTACTGCATAAGAGACCGCGTTTACGTTCTTAACATCGCCGATCGGAACCGAGTATTTCGAACATGGCAACGTGCTCGATACTAAAAGCACCGTGGAACGTTAGCTCCGGCGACAAATTATGCTAAACGCATGGCTAAGTGAGTTTGCTTTTCTTCGATACTCCTTTACGGTTATTTGCAGCTTTCGTATTTGTTAGAAGCAGCTGTTTCTGAACAAAAACACCACGTTTTAGAAGTTTCTGTAGCAATTTTAGAAAATTTCGTAGAAATTTTAAGTAATTTTTTAGCAATTTCACTTTAGATTTATATTTTAATAGAATTATATATAGTTGATAAAAAGACAAGATAAAAGAATGATAAGAGAATAAGAATAGAAAAGATTAAATAATATAACTACATATTATTATAATTCTTTTTGTTTAATTATAATAAACATCGCGCTTCGTGTTATTAATGATAAAATCCTTATTAATATAAATTTTACGATTAACAGACATGCACTGATTGACTTCAGAGCCATCCACAATCAAAACTAGCCCAGAAATAACTACAGAAACTTGAATAGAATTGTTGAACCACTTTTACCCTAGAATTACTATCAGAGAACTGAAGTTCTCGTTCAGCTGTCTCTAAAAATCGAGTTCCGAATAAGATATTCCTTTGGCCATCGGCGTAGCAATGTCGTGGGAGACGTTCGGATCGGCGAAGTCGCCGAAAAGGGCAACAATGGTCCCAAAACGTGACCCAGCGGCGAGATGAGAACGCGGCGGCCGCGAAACAAAGCGCGGACACGAGAATAAAAGACAATGAGGCGGGCCGGCCCGCACAATAGATTTTTATTTCCCTTCCCGTGGCTTCGAAACGGCCGCGTGTCTGGGTCCAATCGCGGAGACACCGGCGAGAGAAGCGTTTCTTCAGACTGCACGCGTCCCGGATGCCTCGAGTGTGCTTGAAACCGGGAACTCTTAAGTGGGACTCAAGCAATCTCGTCTTCTCTTGCCAGCGGAGCGGTCGAAATATTAATATCTTCAAGAAACCTGCCGCGCAAAAATCTTCCCGACATCCTTTAAAACACCCAACACCCAAGAGACCGACATTTATTTTTAGGATACCGTTGCGCGCAAACACCAAAGACCTCCCGAAAGTTTTAATTAAAAGGTGCGCGCTCCTTTCGGCCTTTTCTTTGCAATTTCGATCAGAGAGGAAGTCAGAGAATTAGGTTCCGCCCATTTTGGGAGAGTCCTGGAGGCTTTGGTATAAAAATTAGTGAGTCAATCGATGATCTAAACGTCGATGAATAACTTCGTATTTTCGCAGATGACGATTTCTGCGATCGTAGCCGTTTAAGCGACTGTAATTCTTGCGGCCTATTACTTATTTTATTTATTTATTAGAGGCGGTGAACACTCACTTTTATAACAAAGTAAAAGCGTAACTTATGATGACTGGTGGACAGTTAATGAATCGAGTGAACGTAAAGTTTATACAGTTTTATTTCAAATTTAATAACAAATCTCGATGATTACTGTGATATAGAGCATTAAAATTAGCGAAGTAACTCCTGGCTTGATAGTCATTCTCTTGGCACGTTCTTAAACAAACGAACGATATTGCGTCTCTCAATTGTATTAAACCCAACAAGGAACCTACGACGCAACGTCCAACCGCAGCGTTATTAAATTCAACCAGCTGCATCGCGAGCGAAGACAATTTTCGATCGTCCATCTCGTTCGAAATTTCAAGCAATTTCTATTTCGAGCCGCCGCAAAATTCATTATCATCCCCCGACAGCCGCCGCACTCGCTCAAAGTGCAAAGTTATAAATAAGCTTCCGAACAAAAGCGCGAAAATATCAGCTTGCATTGTGTGTCGCACGGACGGGGTTAACGCGGGAGTAAAATAAGGCAGCAAAAGCCAGGTTACGTTCGACAATATCTGCGCCGGTCGCATAAAAAGAAGCATGCTCGAGCGTTGATAAAGCCGGTGGCCATAGCGTTCGATGCCGGTCGTAAAAGTCGCGTTTACAGCGGCGACGAAGCTGAAACGTCAGCACTGCGAGCGCGGCCGCGCGCCGAATGCAAAGTGTCCGGCTTCGGAGGCGAAAGTCGGGGCCCGATTGCACGGAATTCATTATTGGCCTGGCCGATAATCGCGCGCACAGTGCTTCGTCTATTTTCTTTATCGCGCCGCGGAGCAACGCTCGCGATACCAAACCAGAATCGGAGACACGTGCGCCGTTTATCGGCCAATCCGGCTCCGGCCATTATTCTCGCTGGCCGATCCTCGCGAGAGTAGGCTCTCGAACGCCTACCATCGATGACGGGGTCACTATTTCCGTCATTATCGCGAGCCGGATTCCGCTTTCCTTCAAAATCGAGCCTTGGGCTTCGCGTCGCCGCTTCTTTCCCGATCTCCTGGAAATCGACGGACATACTCCCCGCGAATCTCTGCCGAACTATCTCGAAGATTAGGCACTTTTACCGAGAACAATTCCATTGTTTTAATATTTGCTAGGTTATAGAGTTCGTAGGTGATCGTGACGAGTCATGAGGATGACGCCGTTTGGAGGAAGATTTTCAAAAATAAGAGGATATTTTTACTAGAAAATTTCAGTGTTCTTATTTTTGTCAATTCTTATAGTTTATACTTTTTTTAATTTTTATAGTTTGTAAAGTGTAATCGCGATAAGTGTTCGATAAAATTAGGAACGACGTGTGCTCGAAGGGGATTTTAACCCTTTGCGATCGTATGTCTATTCTCACCAAAGCTATTTATTTATTTATTTACTTTCACATATAATTAAAACATATTATCTTATTACATATATATATAAATTTTAAAGAAGAGCTAATAAACTTTGTTTTTCCTACTTAATCTTGTATATTATGTGTCACTGTTCGCTCAACAAACTTAATTGCGACCAGCATGACACCTTCGTATAAACTTAATGCAAAGGCTAAACACAAGCATTTTTACTAGAATAAAATAAATCTTCCCGATTTTTATCAATCGACACTAAGCAAAATGATTCGCAAACATGATAGATTCTGAAAGATGAAGTACCTTGAAGGTGGACCTCGAAGAAAGTCGAATAAAATGCGCACACTTTCAACTTAGCATTTCAAAGAGGCATTGACTAATTAATTTTTGGGAAAGTAAAGAAATTGCAGAAGCCTAAGCATGATCGTTTGTTTAATGAGGCGCTCGAACGAGAATCTTCCGAAAAATCGATTTTGTTCCACTTTCTGATGCTTTATGGCCGTGGTAGTACGCTAACGTTGTTGAAATTTGTGAAAACACGGCGAGCGTTTTTCTACGGGCTCGATGAAAAAACGAGATCGTAAACTAAATAATGGATACTTCGGCAAGACAATTAACAAATTGGCAGATCATCGTACCAAAAGATCCATTAAGAGATGCAATAAGAGATGCAGTAAGAGATGTAGCAAGAGATGCAGTAACAGATGCAGTAAGAGATTCCGAACGGAGTAAATTGATACTGAAATCTCTGATTGGTTGTTCAAGAAATGAACTCGCGTTTCAATGCTCTTGCAAGCAATGACATCTTCCAAGCCGCGTTCAGTCGCTCCTGACGGATACTTTCGTCTTTCCGCGAGTTGTACATCGACGCGAAACCACATTATCTCGTAAGATAACAAACCGCCGGCGGGAGAGGACTATGAAAACTTGAACGAACCTGTAAATTCAGTACGGCCACGCAGTTTCGCCTTTTTCATATCTGCTGCTACCAGTAAAGAATTGTCTTTACTGCGGCTTACGCGAGACAGCGAACAGTTGTAAGCACCGTATACTAAAACTAATTTTATAACTGCCGTATCCTTGCTAATTGCCGGACTGCAGGCCTTTATGCGCTTACAGCGCGCGGAGGCCTCGGACCGTTAAAAAGTTTTCCTTGTAAAACGCGAAGTTTATTGCAATCGAATGCGACTTTATTTTAATTTGATGTCGCGGACGTAAGTGATTACTTCGTTCAGTTTGGAGGATGGCGAATGTTCCTCTGAATTATTTTATAGTGATCACGGTGAGGTGGACCGCCTCGGATTTCTGTGGCGCTGGAAGTTTAGTTCCGCGAGTTGCCGCGAGAGGTACTAGTGCAACGTCGGTGCTCGTTACGTTTTTATTTTATACTCGTATGCGAGTGTGATACTGCTACGACAGTGTTACTGTAGTCGGTAACACGCACACATAGTAGATACTCTCATTGGCTGTACGAAAGTTTCACTAGAGCACCTAGCGGATTATATCGGAAGCAACCCTTTATGATCACAGGAGTAGGGATGAGGTCTACCTGACCTTTTTACACCGTGATAGTGACTGAATAAAATAAAAATTGCTTGCATATTTCGCCTATTTATTTCTCCATAAATTTATAAAATCCGTAGTTCAATGGCAACAGAAGCCACAAGCAAATAATTATTGGGTTGGCGATTAAATTCATAGAGTTTATGTTTTATAACCACCTGTGCATTAATTAACAAAGTGAGCAAGCTGTTCGAAAGATCTTTTTCAGCTCTACAAAACTGTTATATTCGCTTTTTCTAATAATTTAATTTTCCATGATTTTTTAGGCTTCGAAGTGGAATATCCAAGAGGCAAAGATCAGCATTTTCGACATTTGCTATTTTTCGCTTTGCATTCGAGGTTCCATTTCTAAGCCTAGAAAAGCATGAACAATTAAATTATTCAGAGAAGCGAATATAACAGTTTTTTAATAAAAACTATTAATTTATTCGCCAACCTAATATATGCGTGACTATTCCCAGAAATAAATGGGTGAACATTAACAACTAATCTACCGGCAGTTTTCTAATGGCTTTCTAATTAAATCTAACATCAACAGTTAATAATTTCTTTAAAAATTGTTCAAGAAATACCTCAATCTCATCCATAATCTATTAACCCTTTGTACTCGAAGCTATTTTAATTCGAAATCCAATGGGCTCAAAAAATTGAGCCTACTCGCAAGTACAGTATTTACAACATTAACAATCTGTTAATGAAGATTAATATAAACGAATCTGATATTATTACAAATATTTTGAAAAATATTGTACCAATTTTCAGTGGCGCCCCAGAGTCGCCACTCGAGTGCAAAGGGTTAAATTATTTAGATGCACATAACGTAGCAAGTACTTTATAAATTACCAGTTAACAGAAACCGATCGAGCTTCTGAAAGCCTATTAATAGACCGCCGGTGAACGAAGTGTTAGTTCACTTATTTTTCGATCATGTTAGAGCCAGGAGAAGGCAGCGGACAGAGGCGGTCGCGATCAGTGTGGGAATGCGAGGCTCGATGGGAAAACTATCGATCTCTGCGGCGAACCACAGATCCATCGATCGAAAAACCTTCCCGAGGTGTCCGTGAGCAACGGGGATCGCTTTTCTCACGTTATATACCCGAGATACTCCGCAGCGGATAATAGCACGCAGAAAATCGTAGGCATTCTAATCGTCTCTTGGCGCTCGACGTAACCAGCCGACGTCGGCATTCGTCGATCGCGAGAATCGCGCCGCTGCAGCCCGAAAGAAAGTATCTCGTGAATCGACGCGCTTAATTAAGAGAAAATTATCTGAAATTGGATGCGTGCTCGCGGGATCGAGCCACATAAATTCCTAAATTCCGCTCTCAATAATTCATGAGTAACGCGAGGCGGCGATTAAACGATGATTGAGAGAGCGCTTGAATTCTTTAAAGCACCGTTGAAATTTCATCGCCGCCGACCCGCCGTAATTGGAACCGACGAATTGGTTCGGAGCCCGTTCCAACTGTTTTTTCCTCTTCCGCGAGGAAATACGAGCGAATCGCGTGCGAGCCGACGTCTTTGCCCTAATGCTCGCCATTGTAATTTCGAAATAATCGAGCAGCTCCCGATAAAAAATTGCCGAACGTCCCTCGTTCGCACCTGGACACGAATCGATCAGCAAAATCCAATTACATCTCGCGCGGCAATCGAAACGAGTTATTAGCTGCTGCCGATGATCGCGTAATCTTAGATCTCGCAGAGTCTTCTTGAAAATTTTTAGATGTCAGTCGTGACTTCCTAATCTTGCAACGTCTATAAAGTATAATAATATTTTCTAAATCGCTCGCGAGCAATTTATTATATCTTGTTTAATCTAACAGCTTGTCTCGATAAAATGATGGATTATCAAAAAGAGGTCGACGAATAAATGCTTGTATTTTTCCCGGCTCCGGTGCTGAGAGTTTTCCGTGCTGCAATGAGGGTCAGTCGAGTGATGAAGACACGTCGGAGGATGTGCAAGGGAAAATGAGGAAAAGGGGGCGTTTAGAAAGCGAGCCTCCGGGAAGACAGCCGATGCAGGAAGCGCGGCGATCCTGAAAGAAGTTCAGAACCCACGACGCCGGTTCGGCGAGCATGATCCACCTCGGAAAAAACCGGACCCGGTTACCGTGTCACCAGTTTCTAGAATACGCTTCTTTCTACTTTCTGTCGCGTGGCTCTCCGCCTCTCTTCTCTTGGGTGAACAATGTTTCACCCCTAATATGCGACGCGCTCGTCGAGCTCCTAGAACCACGCACCGCCGCGACGGCGTAAACTACGAGGTCAAACGTCCTTCTTGTTCGAGAGCCCGAGTCGCCTTTAATTATTCAGTCGCTCATGAATCCTCCCCGAGATCAATACTCCCCTATTCAATCGAACAGCCCGCTGTCGAAATGGATTGTGCTTAAACACTGACAGCCCGAATCTCGCTGGTACGTGGCCCGTGATATAACTGTCGACTAACATAACTCGAGCAATATCCTCGCCGTGGAAGTACCATGATTTTTATCGAAATTGTTAGGAATCTTGTTGTCGATTAACTCGTCGCGAACTGACCAACTCGTTCTGTTGGTCAGTTAATATCTTCGCCGAACTTTCGACCGTGCGAACGACGCGGGAACGTGCTTTCCAGTTTTCATAAGCCACTTTGAAAGTAAAACGAAGCCGGCGAGATCAAAATCGGCTGAAATTTCGAAGTGCATTCACCGTAATAAGTCCCGGGCCAAACTTCGCCGAAGTTCATTCAGAAATCCGATAGGGCTTTAACGAAGATTTAGCGCGCTTCATTAACTTATTGAATTCGAACGGCGCCGCCGAATCTTCATTAATTACAAGGAAGTCGCGCGACCGAGGTGCAACGTTCGTTTATCGCGACGGAAGTTCGAACAGTCTGCAGGAAGTCGGTCCTCGAGACTGTACTGTAATTATTCGACCGAATTCTGTAAATCGAGTCCGCAGTTTTGCAGGAAAAGGTGCGCGAAGGTTCCGCGAACGTCGATTCACGCGGCCTTCGAAGCCCATAAAGAATCGTGTCAATCAATCAATGACATTTTCCAAAACGAGTCTCTCGAGGGATCCATATCAGCTCCCCCAAAAACCACGTGCGACTAAATCGCTGAACAACAAATATTCAGTCTGCAGCGTGACGTGAACTGCTCCCAGAGGCTCTTCCTGATTAAATCCCTAGCATCCCTAATTCATCGAAAAATCCTGAAAAATCGGAGACAACTACGCGAGCAGTATCGCTAAACCAAAAACTAGCAGGGTCAGAAGAGTCGATCCCTAATTAGTTAAAAGATTATTTTTAAAAAATAGAAAGATTATTAAAATGCAAAAGCCTCGTCAACGCAAAACCTGTCCAACTTTTAGTTCAGTTCTAAAAAAGTTATTGCATTATCAGAAGTGTCGGAATATTAACGAGAGGGTAGGCGCGCGCTCCGAAAAGGGGGCGGCGTAGCTAACTGGTGAAGAAGCAACAGCCCTTGTGAACCAGCAGTGCAGTGACCCCGCGACAGATTTCTTCTGGCGGAACAATGTCTCATTAAGCTAGATCGACGTCAAGGCGAAAAAAGGTCTCGCGACGCAACACGAATCCCTCGGTTTCCTATCCGATCCACTTCGGCAGCTTGCAGGTCTGGGAAAATCGCGAGGAAAGCCCGTCGCCGCGTAAAAACTGGGCTCGCCGGGGTTTCTAGGTTCGTCGAAACTCTCTCGCGGTGGATCCACGAGCGACACGTGACGCCAGTGTGTTCCGGAGTCGATCCTCCGCGGCCGCGGCAATGAGCACAAGGTCCCCGGACCCGGTTTCCTCCTTCTTTTTCCACTGTTCTGTCTTCACTGGCTCCGTCTCCTTTCTTTTTCACGGCGCGGCCGCGGCGCTCGGTGTCGTCGTTCGTTCTTACCTGAAACAGCTCGACCCGTTCTGGGACGACCTAACGAGGCGCGATACAATTAACGCGGAGCCCTACTTCGCGACCGATGCACCCGGGCCCCGCTGGTTTTTCCTTTCCTTCGTACGTTTAATTACCTGCTAGAAGAAGCTGCCGTCTAACGAGGTCGCTCCCGATTCCAGGTTCCGCGACCGGCCGACTATCGCCCCGATATCCGCGGAACAGACGCCCCCGCGCGATTATCTTGATCTCGTATGCTCGAGTCATTCTCTCTCTTCATATTAACTTCCCAGGATGTTCGTTGACATTACGGAGTTTGCGCTTCGGAGTCTATTTGAAACGGCGCTTGAAATCGAATCGTCTTCTTAGGAGCCTTCGATCGGGCCAATTTATTTTCTCAAGCGATTTT
>CM052153.1:5156331-5177266 GCA_028455555.1 Augochlorella aurata | reverse complement strand
AGGACGAGTAGGAGGAGGAGGAGGACGCGCGAGCGAGAGAATTCCTTCGCTGGATCTCGCACGCGAACCGCTCGTCGACACGCGTACCGATCGCCATCGCGGACACTTTCTAACCCGTCGATTTGCTCAAGGTTAATACGTGAACGTCGAACCCGTTTCCAGCTTCTAGGCCGACACCCGACGCCACCAGAGCGGATCTCTCGGCGCGACGCTTTCGGGACTAATGGCGAACAGGCCCCGGCGATCATTCCCCCTTATTTGCATCGAAAAATTGAATCCGAGGGAATCGCGTGCATACAGAGTGCTTAGTCTACCTGGCTATTGGCCCTGGAATTGCTGCTGCAGCCGTGCAGAATGCTACGGGATATGCGCTCGGTCTAACCTGCATCTAGGGACTGCCTTTTAAAAAACAAAGGGCACCTTGCGCATGGTAATAGGCGATTTTGCATTTCTATACTGTTTGGGATCGAGCAATGCCGATGCAGAAGCATTGTGACCTGGAATTTTTCTGTATGGTGTATGGAATATTTAATTTTCGAATGGAAGGTCTTCGAGAACTTTTCGAGGACAGACCCTTGGAAATGGTACTAGAATCATAGTTCTACGGTAAATTAACAATGCTTATTTTTTCCCGAGAGTATAATGATCTTATCTTATATGTGATCATCACGATTCGTATAGTTGAAATAATTTAACCCTTTGCAGTACCTAACCTATAAGTCTGAGCTCTCTGAAACGTTTTTGCTTTGTTCGAATTAATATATCGCAATTCCTGTTACGTTCTATGATTGAAATGCCGAGTTGTGAGTGGATCATTTTATGCAAAAAGTGATTAAGAATCGGATAAAAAGATCATTTCAACGATAGCTTGTATAATTTATTTTTCATGATTTTTTTCCTTCGGCAAGACGTGCGTTCCACTCGGCCTCGGTAAATTTAAATATCCATTTACAGAAACGTGGCCGTCCTAGTGAATCTTTAAATAAGAGCGGCAAAGGGTTAATGTAAAATATCCATTATGTAACTAAACGGAGGGACGTACTCGAAAAATGTCAAGCCAAAAAAATAGTCAAATGAAAAATCGGCGCAAGGGTTGAATGCGCGGACTGACACGTGTAACAGCATTAAGATTAATATTTGCAAAAACACCATTACCTGGCTTGGAAACACGGCAAAATGCTGGAAGAATGTCACGTGTGGGTGACGAGTATGAATGAGGGACTATAAAAAGGTACAGAATAATATTTACGCAAGTATCATTACGTAGCTTGGAAAAAGATGAAGAGAGATACTCGAGGAACGTCAAAGCGGGGCTTATATTCATCCGCCGAGGGCTGCGATCAAATTCAGAATAATATTTAGGAAAGTGCCATTAACCAAGGTAGGCAAAGATCAAGTGGAATACTTGGAGAATGTCAAGCGTGGAGGATGAGCTGTGGTTTAATGCACGGTAGGACGACCGTAGGCGTATTCGGAACAACATTTCGAAAAGCACCATTATCCGACTCGTGGGAGGTTACCATTACCTGGCGGAAAGTCCGCGAAATGTCAAGCGGGTGATCACGATTTCAATAAAACTGAAAATCCTATTCCTGAAAGTGCCCTCACAGAACACGCCAATCACGCGGCGGAGGGGTCGAACGCATGAATAAATTTCTACAAAAGGGTTCGGGCTAACATTTGGCGAAGTGCCGTTAGTCGGAAGAGAAACGTGTGCAAAAAGATTCGAAATAATATTTGGAAAAGTGCCATTACGTGGCTAGAAGGAAAACCGAGTAAGCTGCTCATACAGAATGTCAAGAAATAAGGATCAAAAGGATGAACGAACCTCTACATAAAACATTCCGAATACATTTAGAGACGTGGCATTAAGCCAGAACAAAGACACGGCAAAATGCTCGTAGGACATCAGTGCCCCGAGAAACAAGGACGAAGGAACAGTCGGAGAAGACTCCTGGACGAAATTGAAAAGAGTGGCATTATCCGGCCGGGAGCAGGACGAAGCAGGAACGTGAATCGCGGACGTGTCAGGAAGAAAATTCGATTCGCTTCCGTCACGTCGAGATTCGGATTAGCAGCCGGGAGACAATGGCCGCGGTGAATGTCGGTCGATCGACGTGACCTTTGAGCCGCTGACATTTTAACCCTAAGAAGACGAGGGAGCCGTGCGGTGCGGCTGGCGGGACAGGGGGCGACGGCTCGTGACGTACGATCGGTGAAATCGAACCGGAGTACGTCGACGAGCTTGCGGATTGATTGACCTTTCTGTCGGGAGAGAGAGAGCTTTCGCCTCGGCGGACCGTATTACCGCGCCCCGTTTCGTGTTCCATGAAAGTCAATGCTGCCCGATTTAGAGGTGAGGGCACGCTCCTCTCGGAGATCCTCTCGGCTGCGCAAAGGCTCTATATTTAAACGCGGAGGATCATCTTTACGAGGCTTTCGGCCGCAATAAACGCTCGCCGGATCGCGGGGCTGTTTAAAATTCCGCGCCGGCACCGGCGTCTAATTAACGCGGCTCGTCCCGAAGCGTTACGGACAATCGATTCGCCGCCGGGTGTTTTCAGTGTCGGGACACCGGGCCCATTGTGAGCCCGCCGCAAAACTGCGACCCTGAGAGAAGTCTTGCCGCGGACCGCGAGAAAACCCGGCTCTCTGTGCGGCTCCATTGTTCCCGGTTTTTCTATCGAACCGTTTTTCACCTCTGCCTCTACGGCTAGTAAATTATCCATTCATTCGCGGACGCATGTAGGTCAGCCGAGTGGACGGGCTCGCCGAGCGTAAAGTGCAAGCTTCTCTTTGTCCTGCAAAGTTTCTTAGTAATTTCCTCGGCCATGTTCCCACCCAGCGAGAGAAGGACCGATGAATTTTAATCGAACGCCGGAGATCACCGCGGATCGCTTATCCCGCAGGGAAAGCTGCCGCGTGTCGGCCGCCGTTGAAAATTACTTTATCGCACGCTCTTCTCGTGGAAAGCGCGGATTGCACGTGTGCGATCAGACGTTTCAAGCGATCGACGCGATTGCTACGGCTTAGTTCTGTCTTCGCGACGTCCGACTTGTTTCCTGACTCGATCGCAACGCTCCGCAGCTTGTCTTCCGACACGGGAAACTTCTTCGACTTCCTGCAATACTTCCTTTTAGTTCGAAATGAGAGTGTCTTCCTGTGGATCGATACGAGTGTTTAGCTATCAGTGGACATTGCTCCGCTGGGAAATTTGTAACGATGAGGATTCGGTGGGCGCTATGGAAAGTCTAAGACGGCGGTTATTATTTCATCGCTAATTAACTCATCACTCTCTTTTGCTTTACTTCCCTGTATTTCTTTTATTCACCTATATTTCCCTACAGGTTTTCTTATTTCCACTACTGTTACCATTTTTTGTTTCGTATTTTATTTCATTGTATTTGTATGCATGCTTTTCTTACTTCTTAGTCAGTTACTCGTCACTAGACTGCGGACCTTTATACAAAATAAAAATCATCTCAGTCGATTACAAGGCGATATTTCAATCATTTCAATTCGTTGAAAATACAACAATATTATTAAATTCTTCTTACGTCTTCATAATTTCATATTTTAGCTACTCGCAATTCACTCATCGCTTTCAACTCTTATTGTTATACTATTTAGTGTCATTGTTTTTAAATGCCTGTGTTACAAAAGGTCGTTCCAAATACGCATATGAGATAAATTATTATTATTATTATTATCATTATTACAGCTGACCACTCAGTTCGATTTCGTTAAGAGTCTAATTTATAGATCATAGAATCGTAACAAGCCAGCAGGTGAAACATTTTCCAGCAGGTAGGCTACGAATACAGATTCTCTTGACACGGATCAAGGTGAAAAACCTGACAGGATGTTCACTCGTAGTGCCGAAGAGCTTGATCACCGTGTCCCGAAGCCTCTCGATCCGAGGATTTCGCAGGAAGGGGGCAGAAAGTCATCGAAGCTCGGCAAAACCTTCCCCGTTAATCTCGTTCGCCGCGGATCCACGTCCGGGGGTTATTTCGAGCGGAAGTGCACCGGAGGTTTAAGCCTCCGCTCGCCTAAGCCTCTCCGAAAGAAGATGCAGCGCCTCTAAATTTAACCGGTTGCGTCTGACAGCGTAGTCGCTCGCAGACGGGGCCCGTCTCGAGCCCCGTCTCTCGCGGCGCATCTCCTAAACAAAACAACCATAAACCACTCGGAACGAATGAACGAACGCCCGCAAACGGGGAGGAGAGGCTAATGGAGACGCATCGGCGTCGAAGGACACCGATCGGCACGCGTCGCTCGGTAAATTTAGCCGGATTTCCCGGCGGCCGTGGAAATTATGCGACGAGCTCCGCTTCTGATTTGTGTCCGCCCGGGTAAATATACACCGTGTGAAATTAAGTGCGCGTTACCGGAGGGCCGGTCTGTGCTGCTCACGCCGAAGGACCGTTTGTTTTTCTTGCCGGAATAAAAATCAAGTGTTCCCGGAAAAGTTCGAAGACGGGTGGTGTTTTTCCGGCGAGACCTATGGGCCACTCCGAGCAGAAAACTTTCTGATTTCGCCGATTTTCTGCGGAGGTAATATTGTTGCCTCGGAGTTACGGGGACGTCTGTCGGCTGATTAAAAGCAAACTGGATCTACTTAATATCCTTAATGAAAGTGAACGATATTTTCGAAAGTTTTGGAACTATTACTGTGATCAGCATTGTCCTGGCTTTGGGGAATCTCGATATGACTGGTCAAAGCAGACTGAATCTACTTAAAGTTATTAACACTTAGCCAGGTGTTAATTAACACTCAACCTTTCTGTTTTAAGATAAGTTTTTTACGCTAATCAACATTATAATTTCTTATATATCTTATCATTATAACTTTTTGAATGGCGTAGAATTCCTTCAACATGTGTATACTAAAAATGTGATACGTATTTTTGTAATTTTAACGAAATTTTCAGAAGTTACAATAATAATAAATACATATAACATTACATAAAATAAAACGAGAATTCTCGTCTCTCGTCGGTAATTTGTTAAGTAAAAATTGCAATATACCCTCCCCGATTTTTATTACTGCACAGACGTAATCGAATAACTTCATTCAATAATTGAATATTTTTCTACGAAAGCAGCTTAATAATTTGCAACTTGATCTCTAGGTTACTCATACGACGTAAATAATTAAATCACCGTACAGAAGCAAATCGAGCGAAGTGCGAATAATGCGACCGAGGCGCGAAGGAAATTGCCGGGAGGATGCGTCTGTATCCTGGCAGGATGCTCGAAGATAGACAGCGGAGAGGAATTATGGTAGCGGTTCTCGAGAAAATCGCGGAAACAAATCGATTACGTCGGAATGCGAGCTTTTCTTGCGATTGATCTCGGACCCGGTTCATCGGCTGCGTCGAGGAAGACAACGCTGGAAACCGCGAGAAAAGGAAAGGCTGTTGCACGCGGGACATGCTCGATACAGCGAGTTCCTGCGTCGGCGAGACACGGGAACGGATTATGGCAACATGCTATCTCTCGCGACGGCCATAAATCATATTCGCGTTCGCCGCGGGAACAGATGCGTCGACTCGGTTGCGAAAGGTCGGATGCACTATGCTTCGATGCGTCGTCGGTTTCGTCACTCGAATCTCAATCGCGATCTAAGAGGCCTATGCATCGAGGAAACAAAGAGCTTTTTCTAAACGCACTCCCACCGAGCGCATCGACTGCGATGCATCCACTTCCGAAATTCCGGAAACCGTGATTCCTCGCAAGCGATTACGTGACTCGCAAATGATCTGTGACGATATTTTTACGGATAATTACAAGAAGTGATGATTATCGATGTCCGATAAGTGCATTTAATTAACTATTGCAGTCTCGTCGAAGAGTGAGTAATACGAATGCGGTCTATATGCATTTATGATATGCATTATAGTTTATTAGAATGATTGAAGGAAGGAAGACTCTTATTTTTTTTATCTTGCAATTGATGGAGACATTTTTCATTTTGCATACAAATCCGCAGTCGAGGAATTACATTGTAATTATATTAATCATATTTGCATTAAATACGACACTTTCATAAAATAATTTAGTAAAGAATATATCCACGCGTATATCCTTCCTAATCAGTTAGCTGTATTTAACGAGTATACCCGTCACGTAGAAATGGCAAGATACTGTGTTACGACGAGCACACTCGTCGGAAACAGCTACCTGGCTAATTAAAATGATAAAGACTCTTTCGTAGGAAATAATCCAACAAATTTCATAACCCAAGCATATTTACATAATAATAAAAATGGCGGGAGGTCTAAAAAATCGCGGTTACAGAGCAGCCACACGTCGGTTGCTTTCAGGGCTCGGTAAGTTGAGCGTTAAAAAGCCGATCGAGGAAAAAGTCATTTCAGAATGCTCGCTCCGGTCTATCCAGCGATTATGTGCGCCAGGATACCAATCGACGTTCCGAGTGTTTATGCTCCGTTTCGCCTAATTGCGCCCGCGATGCCGGGATACCGTTAATCACGTCGGGCCCGCACGTAAGCACGTCGGAAAAGGAAAAGAGAAAAGGACACGAGGCCTGCCACGCGCGAAGGACGTCTAGACATTTTCCGCTCCCTGCGGCCTCGGCTCTGCTCGCCTCGGCGATCCTAACCTTAAAACAGCCGATCCGTTCAGGGAAAATTCGTCCGCGGTCTCGCGTTTCCTATCGGCGCGGCGCTCGACGCTTTAGGACTTCCTCCTGCCCTTGTAAAACTATCCGACCCGGTTGCTAAATTAAAAGCTTCATCGAATGACGCGAGCCGGCGAGCTAAACCTGGCTGTAAAGTAAAACAGCTGAACTTGGTAGCTAATTTGGTCAGCCGAGATAGAAAGTTGAAGCAGGTAGTCGGGCAAGATCGCTTCTGGTAGCTAATTTAGCCATCTGATTCTGGAAACCAAGCAGCTGAACTTGTCGGCTAGAAAGCTAAATGAAGTAGCCGGGTACAATGACTACGTTAGGCAGCTAATTTAAACAATTAAGCTAAGTAGATACACCGCAGGCCAAAAGTTCGGGTACACTTACTGTTTCAGAGAATACTCCAGACTTTCTTCGTCGCATAATACGAATGTCTTATTCCGCGACCCTTTTCTGCGTACATTCGCGTCCAAAGCTATTGAAAAGTTTAAACAAGAAGACATTGCATTTGGAAATTCTGATGAACACGAAAGCATCCGAAATAACCGCGATCCCGCATCGAATACTTTTCTTTAATTTCACCAAGCAAACATATCGTTATGGATATTATTATTTATAATTCATTGCGTAATGTTTACGAAAATTTGCTTCAAATAAATATATCACATTATATTTTGATTCTCTTGCAATTCTGGCTGAACACTAGAACTATCAAACCAGTCAAAATTATTAGATTTTCTCTTTAACAATCTGTGACAGTGTAAAAATATTTTTGTATATACGAATTTCTTCGTTCGAATATATGTTATAATAAAAATCGGAAGAGATTCGTATAAATCCAATCTTGTATTGTTTTTAAAGGCATTACATTAGTCGCGTTTAAGGCTCGGTATTCCTAGTGTTAAGCGACCGCCATTATCCCATCCCCCCGTAATATTAATCACGCCTGAAAGCAAAGCAAAGGCATCGCAATTGGCCGGCTCACAGGAACGGGCTCCAGTACCCTAGTAAGTTAAACAGCAGGTAGCCGAGTCATCGGCCGGGCCGAGCAAAACGCGTCTTTGGCTCGGATTCCAATCGACTATTCAATTAACCGGCCAAACTCGAGCCGCGAGGATCTGAGAGCGATGGTATCTTGCGCGTGGCATCTTCAGCTGACGGAGCAGCATCTGCCCGGCGAATTTACGCTTGTACAGCCGCGGCAGTGGCACGTCGCATTCCAGGACCTCGCATTTAGCGATCGATGCACTCGCCGCGGGACCGTTAAACGTCACAAATGAAGTGCATCGGTGCGGTCGCGTGAATCCCGCACGCGAAACACCGTTCGCCGTGCCGTTATCGCGGGCATTACCGTCGTTCAGGGAACCGGCCGAGTCGGGGAACGGGCCCGAGGGCCCCGAGGCCTCGGCTACAAGACGACCGTCCGCCGTTTCTTAGGCCTCCGAGCGATTCCTCCTTAACCGGCCGTCGCGCCGGCCCGCGGCGGCCCGCGTCGCGCCGTAAACTTTTACGAGCCGGTGCAGCCTGTTGGTACCGTGTGCACGCGCGTCTCCGCTCCGCTCGCACTCTCGAAATAGTCTGAGCGATCGACGCCCGTTTCCTTCCAGCCGCGAACGCGCGTCCCATTCTTCCGCACCGGATGTCGTGCCGTCCCGACCCATTCACTCGTATTGTACGAATGAAACGTTCACCCCGGACCCTGGCGAGAGTGCATGCACGCGGCCGTGACGCGACCGGCATACGTACGCGACCATAATCGAGCGGTGCAACGACGGAGCGCATCGCGACGCGTACCCGCCGAGGATGCAGCCCGTCGCCAGGCATCTATGCCTGCTCGCAGTCGGCTGGAATTATCCCCGGAAAGGCGAACGATCTTCTGGGACCCGTTACCGGGGCCCCGTCCTGGCTGGTCGTCTTTGTTTGCGCAACGTTTTGTTGAACAAAGAGAGCAAAGCGGAATTTACTTAACCGCGCTCGGTCTGGTCTGCTTCTATTCTACGTAGTTGTACGAAGGTCTCACGCATAATCTACTGAATATCAACGTTGCCGAGTTCCTCGTGTAAGAGTAACCTGGGTTTGTTTATTTCATCCTTGTTAACCTCTATTTTTTATGGCGCAGCATTGCGGCGCGCGTCGAGATGAATTCGACGACCTCTGATATATTAGATGACCTTGAATGGAAAAGCCGCGATAGTTTGAAGGCGATCAAGGAAGTCAGAAATTTTGGTTCTCCGTGAGTAATACGTTTGTTTATACTACAGTGTTCTCGATGACCTCCGACGCTTGAAAACAGATGACCATGAGAGACAAGAAAGGATGATTGATAATATTCTTAACTTTGAACTGAACAAAGTTGTACTAACAGACATTTTTATATCATCAGAAATAACGGAGATATTTCTATATGCAGATTAAAATGATCACCCTGTATACATGAAACTGTATGATTAGTTAGTAAATAAGTCCTACTTAGTAACGCGTGAGATTAAGTAGTATGTGTCTGACTGTTAAGTACCGAGTTGTAAGTAGCGTAATCAATTAAGTAGAGTTGTTCATTTGTTTTAGTGACGTGTGCCTTTGCTGCGGCGTGTTATACTAGATTTAGGATAACTTTATGGCTACATACATATGTACTTAGATTGAATGTACCTGATACATGTAACTCTGTGCATATTTTATTCTTAGGCCATAAATTAGATCGAGCCTAGATATAAATACATATATACATACATAAATCGGAAGGAAATTTAATTCCCGTTATCAAAATCTAGGAATGAAATTAAGCGGAGACGTACAGGGAACAAAATTCTTTTGTTCTGTCAGCAAAATAATTAAGAACTGAAAAGCGATATTCTACGTAGATTTGAAAGGAATTATAGCACGAGGGGTTAATTAGATTCGTATTAAATGTATGACAGTTCTAACGAGGTATGGATCAGCAGCCAGTTGAGATTACTTCAGTGCATTGACTATAAAAATGTTACGCTCCCTTCTAAAAATATCTTATATTATAATTTGAAATTCTGCACACACCCTGGTTAAAGTAGATTCAAGAATTTAGTACTATGACACCTTTTCTTCGATTTATCACTTTTCCTCGATCTCGTGTCCTCCCGTAAATGAATCGTTAATTTGACTGCAGCCCTTGCGAATTGCGAAAGGTCTTCTCGAACGTCGCAAGGCTACAAAATCAGTCGTATAATTTTATACAAAGAGTGCGCAATTGGATGAAGCAAAGATCATTCTGATCACACGCTGCTCGCGTATTTACGGTTTTTACACCAGCTGGATTTTTATGGTTTTTCTAAGAGACACAAGCGCAATAAAGAAGCGATTACGGCGACCATGAACGCTACGGAAGGCTACGAAATCACGAGCACGAACGTAACTGCGATTCATTACAGTGGTGTATCAGCTGTTTTCTTTTTCAGTATTAATGGTGACTCATTTTCCTAGTGCATGTGACTAATCACGTCGTCGGGGCCATTCAGCTCGCGAGTCGCATAATCAACAACGGCGCGTGTGCGTATATCAGCGAACCATTGTTTACGGTTTGTTTCGGAAGTGGAAAATAATAACTGCGGCCATTAAAGCTAGTAGTACATTAATAGTAAGACATTAAGACCTAATTAAAACAAAACAAAACCGTACAAAAGAATGCAATTAACGCCGTATTCTATTTCAACGACTAGAAAGCGGATTCTAACGCACAATAAATCGGGGTAGAAACACCGTAAGCATTTCAGAAGATTCAAGAGAAGACCCTGATGAAAACATATACTCACTGAATTGTTTTTCTTTAGACTGATCTCTTTTAATACTAAATTGATCTTTATTCGCTGAGCCCTTCTCGCATTAATATAATATAAATAGTTATATTTTAAACGAATTCTTAAATTTGTCGCACAAATTTTTCACCCTAATTTAGGTAATATAGCTTATATATTTGTTCACTTGTTACCTCTGGATACACCTTGAATGTTAATAAATTTTTATAATTTTATTTGCATCTATGAGAAATTTTATTCTTTCTTAAACTTCAGCAATCCGATTATCTGCAATTGGCTGGACAATTTTTGTTATCTTCGTCAGGATCTCCGATAAATCCTTGACTTTTAATTATTGATTACGCTCGTGTTGCGGCGTGCTGCCATAATTACGCCGGGGCGAGTAAAAACCGTTCCAAACCTAATAAAACGCTAACCGGCTCGGCGAGATCGCTAGTTTTATTTTCGTCGAGCCGACAATTACCCGTAAATTACGAACTCCCATCCGGCACGCGAATCGAAGCGTTTCCATCGGGCCGCGAACAGCGTTCGGTACCGTTCGCGGTGTTTTGTAGGTCGCCGAGTTTCTCGAGCCGGTGAACAGCCGAAGGAGCAGCCAGAAATGAAATTTTCCGCGGGAAAATTTTTGAGGAAGGCCCGTCCCCGAGGACGGGAGCACGCGGAAGCCGGCTTGCCGAAGCGTTTTAGCGGAAACCGGGAAGTTTTACGGTCCGCGGAGAGCGGTAATGGCTTAATAATACGTTGACGAAATAAAAGCATTTCCTCGCCGGGGCGAGAGAATGCAGAATTTATCCATGGGACTCTCGCCAGGCAACTTTTACGCGCCTTTTGATCGAGTTTTATCACCGACGGAATTTTATTGTATCCTCCGGCCGCGGCGCCGCGCGCCGAATAAAGGACCACCCCCGAGTCGTTGACTGTTTTCGCTGCTAGTTAAACCGGGCGAATTTCTTTTCCGAATCCCGTTCCGCCGGGGCTAATTAAAATAATGGACACGGTTCGAGCTCAATGAGCTGTATTTTCAACGACCGAGAATTTGCCCCGCGCTTAATTCCGAAAGAGGCGCCGCAATCGACGCGACTCGAACACTTTGTATATCAAAACGCTTTAATTATCGCGCGTCGACTCCTCGATAAATTCTTCCCGTCAACGAACGATAATAACGAAATAATAATTATTATCGAATCTAAAATTTTTGCTCAGAGTCGACGATGAAATAATATCTCTCTCGGCTCGATCTAGAGATTGCGGCTTGTGATCGCTGTGCGCCAGTTTATAGCAGAAATGTTCGGAGAAACTATAACAAACGTTTAAGAAATTAGAAATTGAAATGATAGAACAGCGTGCAATTAGGATAGTGGTAAAATACATGTTCGTATAATTGATACGATCGTTGGATTAACATCCACGCTGTGTAATTACGGTGCGTGTGCAACGCGAACGTTTTTAATCCCTCGGAAAAAGTAGACGCAGGTGCTAGACCTTTGCCGCTGGCTGTTTATTGCAGCCGGATAATATGCAAAGCTACGAGTGCGAACAGATCGAGCAAGAATAAAAACAGGAAGGAAAAAACCATCGAAAGAAAGAGAAAGTAGCACACGCCATTGTGCAAAACAGCCCGCGCGGCTAATAGCCTGGCTTTGATGCTGCATAACTGGTGTGTAAAACAAAATTGTCTAGAGTAGTATAGATAAATATGCAGATGCACGGTGAACTTGATACTACTTTCATCCGATCCCCCTCTGGTAAAAGACCAGCTAAAATATTGAAACTAAACCGTGACACGAATATCAAGTCTCGTGCCGTCGTCACTTTTTAACGCCACGCGATCGATCATTGTCGCCTATCTAATCGCTCGACTGCGGATCTTTGCACAAATTTATGGTTTCAATTAACGGAACCAGCAGTCGCTTAGAAACCAGGAATCATGTAGAAACCATCCTTGGTAAAAGTCTCTACGAGAAAAACTGGTATATCGCTTCTGCTTCCAAGAGATTTTGTTAATCGCCTGACTTTTTCCACGGGAATTACAAAGCTTTCTAATTCAATTACGATAAATCGAAGTTTACGTCTACTACCGTATTTAAATTAACAACTTATTAACACTAAAACTAACCAGGGTCAAATGACTGATTTTTTATTTTATAATCGTTGAAGAATTATTTATGAAAGTTGCATCGATTAGAAATTGTTTAATTCATTTATTTATTCTGACTTGAGCTATTATAAGAATTGTGAAAAATTTAAGTAAATTCTATCCTGTAATTTTTGCCAACTACGGTGTAGCAATTGTTAACGATGGAAAGGATTGCTCTCGCTAATTTCCATAATTTTGATTACGGACGCGCGAAGTCCTAGTTAAAACGATCCGCAGCGATCGATGATCGCCGGTAGATCCGGACTTTCGTCGTTCGAATAAACAGCGAGCACCTGAAATCGTTTATCAAGGTGTTAAGCGCGGAATAATTACCCTGTCCAGCGTGGAAACGGTTCTCCATTCGTCTCACGAGTCGTAGAATCGTGAGCGGCGCGCTCTCTTCCTCCTCGACTTCCGGCCTCTCTTCCTGCTCTTCCGAGAGCCTTTTCACTTCTTAATTGGTAGATCGAGCAGATTAAATAATATCCCCGTCCCGAGCCGGAATTAGAGAGCGATCTTTTCACGGCCGCGCGAGAAACAGGTGCGACACCGAGTCCTGGAGGAGTAATCGGGATCTTCCGCTTTCGAGCTGCTGCTGCTGCTGCTGCTTCTTCTTCTTCTTTCGATTACTCTTATCAGGGACGGCGCATCTTCTCCGTGATGCGTTTATTGGCTCGGAAACCGCAGCAGCCTCGATTCCATTCCCGATACACGGCTGAACTCGCCGGGCGAATTCCTAGCTGGTCCAGCATCTGCACGAGCGATCTATGCATATTTGGAGCACGGACGCACTGCACTTTCGAAAGCGAGAATGTCACGAGCCGCGAACGGGTCCTGATCTTTCTTCCGGGCAGCCACGAGCGAGATAACGCTGTTAACATTGACTCAACAACTCGGTTAATACTCGTAATACACCCGGATCGTAAATCCAGGTGAGTCGCCGGCAAATAGGAATTCTACGCAACTAGGCACTCCGGCGACGAGTGTTGCAACTTTTGCGCTCTGCGCGGTTTCGGCGACGATGCTAGAATCCGGCGAATGAAGATTGGATTTTCTTGGCTGCTCTAATAGGAGAGGCGCTCTATGTCCCGATTCGATATTACGCGTTTATAGAGACTCACTTTTGCGAGCACTAGTTTACGAGGAGATTCACCGTCTCGACGAATATTGAACTCTTATAGTGCAGAACAACGAGGTACTTCAATAGAGGAAGTGGTGGCTTTTTAATAGTTTTAATAAATAACAGTTTTATTTTGTAATTTGCGTTTCTTTTCAAGTTTTCTAATTATCTGTTTTTACAGAATTTGTGTAATTTCTTGAGTCTATGGCTAATTATATGAACGAGCTTTTTGGTATTTTCAGCTGAGATTTATACAAGTATTTTGGTCGGCACTGAGAGGGTTAAATCTTGGTCGACGGTAAAACTTTTATTAGTCGAGATTCTATTTCAGAAAATTTAATTTAGGTCGATATCCATAAAGGACCGTCTTATGGGGCACTTAAGTCTTGTCTATCCTAGATAAAACTTTAATTTTTCTAGGTCCGGTAAAATTTTATCGAAATACATAAAGATCCTCAAGCCCGTCACACAGAATGCATGGCTAGTTATATATTCGATCTCTCGCGATTATTTTCTTCGCACTAAATCGAAACTGATGAAACAAAATCTTAATTAGAGAAAATATATAATATATAGAAAGAATATATAGGTAGAAATCTAGGCAGTTTTGATTAATAACGTTTATGTTAAAGGAACATCGAAACTGTGAAAGTACACCTTAGCATGGCCATTGTAATTCAAATTCTGTAACTACAAAAGGTGCCTTAAACATTCGCCGCATATTATACCATTAATATTTATGATTCCTCTATCAGAAAGTCAATTTTTTCAGGATTATTATCTTTTATCATGAAATACTAGAACATGACATTAACTCAAAGACGTAAAGAATATTCATGTATAATGTGTGAAAATTTTATATATATACTTGCAATAAATAAAAAAGAAGTACCCATAAAATTAACACCAATATTACTTTATTTTGTTGCACACTCCCATCCAATGCAACGAATTGCAAAATGCATTTTTCAGAAAAATACAAAATAAAATAAATAGACGTAGAGGAAGCTCATCAACGCTATGCATTATCACAGTGAAAGAACCAAGCGACCAAATACTTCACACTAAAATTAGTTTTGTAATTATAAAATAAAAGTGTCTCATACACGGCAAAAGTGTCTCTATGTAAATGGCAGTCGTTCCAGGTGCGATTTTCGCGTAAGCAGCTCCGAACAAGTTCAGCGGGCCGAACGGTGCGTCGATAAGAGGCCGATCGAACGGCGGGATTCACGATCGTTTGGATAATTGTCGAGCAACAAGGTGCAAAGCGACGATATTGTCTGGCTTTTATCGGGAGCACTCGGAGCGGCAGCATGCCGGCCCGATATATTAATGCGGCCAGTAAACCGGCATTACCATTCGCCGACATTATCTGCCTTAAGTAGGCAATGTCGCGAAACGATCCGAGGGCTGACGTGTAACCTCGCGGTTTTAATGGCAGGTAATGTCCTCGTAACACGATCCCGCGACGTTCAAAATCGACGTCCAAAGGATAGACGTTTCATCGCACTTTCTCCGGGAATGCGTTCTCCGTACCGGCGGCCATTAAAACCGCACGGGAATCAGCGGCTCGTTACGCATTGTACCAAGGGACCCGGCCGTCTTTTTTCCAATCCTATCGCCGGGTTACCATCTCCGAAGCCATTTTCGTGCCGCGGCGCGGAGGATGCCCGTAAACGGGCCAGCTGGCCCATTTGAATTTCAAATTCTACCCTGTGACCGATCCCTCGGTTTCCCGTCGCGGGAAAAATGCTGCGATGTTAATCCTTCTCCGGGATGAGCGTTCTCGAACGGGTTTACGCGGGCCGGCACGATTTATCGTCGCCGACCTTTTTCGGCGCGCCTTCTTTTTGGAACTGTCCAACACGGTGGACCCGGGTGTCCGTCACAGGATATTTGTTTCTTCCACTCCGGGACAAGTCGTCCGCTTTTTTAAATTGTTTGATATGCTACCGCCTTTTTAAATTGTTTATACGTTATGGAGAACTGCTTCTCGGATCCCACGATCTACCAGCGTTGGCTTCACAGTTATAAACTTCTGGTTCGACATTTATTATTAATGACGAAGATAAACGTATCTTGAAGAATTTATTACGGAGAACGAGTCGTTCCTATTTCGAAAATCAAGCGAAATCTGAGTAGATCATCTACTGGCTTAACGGTTCCAAACTTCCTGGTTCTGCGACCAAGTCGAAGGTAAACCTGTATTAATGAATGAATTCATTGCAATTAAAATAGTCGTAAATACAGTTGCATAACGCCCGCAATCTGCATACGCGAGGCGGCGTATTTTTATGCAGAACCAGTCCGCATCGATTTTGTCCGCGATCCAGGCTCGTTCAATTAGACTCTCTTCTTCGGTGTCGTCCACCCAACTTCTCCACGCACTTTATTCGAAGGATTTATGTAAGGGTTGGCGCAGCCGACGCGGAGAAATCAGCGAGGGGGAAATTGGATCGAACGTCGGGAGGTGAGTAATTATGGAGGCCTTGATAAAGTAGACTTCTTTTTCTCGAGCTGCGTTTCCCGTTTCGATTCGACGCGAGGGAGCCCTGAGAACGCGGCGCCGTAATTAATCCCAGGTCACGATAAACCGCGGCGAACGGGGCTCGCGCAACAATTAAATTAAGACGCGGAAATGCGCGCGATGCGCCGCACGGGGTGCACAATGCTCCGCTAATTCCGCCCGGTTTCGATCGACAGCCAAGACTCGCGATCTTTCCGCGATTACGCGTCGCCTTTGCTGGGAAATATGCGGCGCAATTCCCGGAGCCGCGCCTTGCCGAATTCCCGCGCTCGCGTCCCGGCCCTGTCCCACAATTAATCCGAAAATTCCTCGGGAACAGTTTGCCTAAACCGCGACAGCAGACATAACCGTAAATAAGGGCTGCTTCTCGCCGCCCTGGAATCCTCAACAATTTTTTTGGCCCCGCGAAAATCCTTGCAGTTCCTGCAGAAGACCATAAAAAGCGTTTTATAAATTTTTAAGGGAAGAAAACGTGGCCCGGACGCGTATTCTTCCGCGCAAATTCCCCGAGAAATTTTTGCCGGCCTGGAATCCTTGCAATTTATGCACGGGACTGTAAAGAATTGTTGTTTAAACTCTTGAGAAGAAAGAATGACCCTTACATAATTCTCCGTAATCTAATATACTAAATCCTTGAGTCCCGGTGAGCCGCGGAGAAGTTCTCAAACACTTTTTGCTCGCCGAGAAATCCTCGCAATTAGCGTGCAGGTTGATAATGACTTTTCCTTTAATTTTGTTGCGGCGTGGATGCTTCCGGGTTCGCGAGAGAACGGGTTTTTAGGATTGCAGGGGGTTCCTCGGATTACCGGAGAACGTTTTGGAAGCATTCTCGGCTAATGCTGCCGGCGATTGGAATTAAACAGCGCGAGGTATAACACGTTTCGACAACAGTTGCCGTTGATTGTAATAGTATATTCAATACTATATCAATTTCATGAAACAATATATCTGGTGGGCCGAATGAAGTTCACCGGACACTCTCGTGTACATCGAATATGCTAATTGACCGGTTTGGGAGCACGGCCGAACACCTGGTTCGCATCTACAAGTACCATTCAAGATGTCGTTTACGCACAATTGGAAAACAATCTGACGTATCGAGTGATCGTTTGACATGTTCTCGATTAACGTTGCACGTTATCGCGACAGCCCTGATGTTCCGTACACAGAAAATTAAATCAATTCGGCTGGCGTAAAACGTTTTACAGCAGATCTCCATTTATAATTAACTCGGCGGGAGACGACCAGTTCATATAACCGGATAAGTTCACAGGTCAACACACCGTGCGCGCGAGAGGTATTAACCTTTCGCGGTCGTATATCTACTCTTAGCCACCGAAGCTATTTATTTATTTCTTTTATTTTTATATTTAATTAAAACATATTATTGCGTTAGATGTATCAACTTTGAAAAGGAATTTTGACCAGCATTACACTTACATATAAACTTAATACTATATATATATTTTAAATCTTCTTTATATACTTGTTATCAAAAGCTATTGTTATCAGAAACTATTTATTTATTTCTTTTACTTTTATATACAATATTAAAAAATATTATTGCGTTACATATATCAACTTTTAAAAGGAATTTTGACCAGTATGACACTTATGTATAAACTTAATACTATATATATATATTTTAAATCCTCGTTATATACTTGTTATCAAAATCTTATTGCCAGTTCTTCAAATATTAAATAAGAAACAATTCTCTAAATAAAAAAGCTAAATTTTTTAAAATGGTATTAATACCTCTCCGTGTCATAAATCAGCAGATTATCCTCACTACTTGGGACTTCTCGTTCAGACAACTGGAATCGACGAACACATAATTCATTTCTCAGATCCTAGCAATATTTAATACCTAAATATCAACGTAATAGGAGTAACGTTAGACGATAGTCGAGATAATAAGAGTTCGGCAGAAGTTCGCTACGTCGCCCAAAGTTTCGTTCCAATAAATTCGGGTAAGTGGAGTTCTACTGTACTTCTTGCCACGTTGCCGAATTCAAATACGAAGCAAAACTGATCGAAATATCATCGTAACACATTATAATCTATTTTTACCAAGACTATTTTTACCAGGAGGGTTAAACTGATATTCAGAAAACCCATATGGCTCAGCCTCTTCGCTGCTTTCTAACCTTTCTCAGCGGGATAAATCGTGTCAATAAAACAGCGTGACTAGGCGAACACGGTTATCGGAAGACATCAACGATGACCAGCGACTGAGGGTGGCATGCTCTCCGGGTAGCATTGTTCTCGACTGAAAAGGAGCCTGTAAATCCCTCGAAAACGGCCATTGCCACGATGTCTGATAACGCGTGCGACCCGGGTCCGTCATCCGGGCCTTGTCTCTCAGCGTTTCTATCCGCGTAGCGTCCGAGAAAGTTGATGGAAAGTAATAAATTGAATGGCGGCGAACTTGCGCGGAATTCGTTCTTAATGCGAGGGAAAGATTGGCGGCGATGAAAGCGGCGGCCACAATGACGACCCGCCGCGATAACGACGTATTTACGTTACGTTTTTCAAGGATATCTTCTCGATTAATCTGCTGGCCAACAGGAAGAGGGAATTTCTAAACCCCACGGAACCGAGATCCCGCGGCCTGTCCGCTTTTCCGTGGCCCGAGTCTCTCTATTATGACGCATAATCGCCGGAAGTGGCCTATATCTCTGACCACGGAACAGGCAGACACGATTCTTACCGCCGCGTATCTAATACATATATCACTGGTTCGGTGTATCGCAGGTTCGTTACGAAAGCTGGCCACCGATTGCTCGAAAAACTTCGGCTCACGCGATTTCCGGCTCTTCGATTCTACGACCTGCTGCAGCCTCCGGCAGACCCGCTGCAGCAGAATCGATGCACCGGGTATACAGATACGGACGTCGAATGCTTATTGGGCAGTCATTACCGGGATCTCCTGTTACATTAATGTGATCCTATACAGGGTGTTCCACGAATTTTGTCTACTTGAATATCATCGTTGTTTCAGGTGAGAAAATGTTGCTTATATAAGTTACAGGGTTTGAGAAACTATATTATTTAATACAAATGGCACCTATTCCTGCAAGCGAAGGTGCAGAGGTCAATTTTGTTTCTTTAAATGACATTCTATTGTTTATGCTCGATTTTGATAGATTTGCGTATTCAGGGTATAAAAGTATTAAGTTGCTTTCGTCCGAAAACTCTTCTTTTGCAGCTTAATATTTTTGTACTAAAAATACGCCAATCTATCAAAATTGAGCATAAATAATAGGACATGCAATTTAAAATAACGAAGCTGGTTTTTATATTATATTATGTACATTCTTAAACCCTGTAACTTCTGTAATTATCGTTTTCTGTCATTGTTAAAATAATAAAAATATTAAAGTGAACAATATTAATATATAATATATAATAGCATTGTTCTTGCGTGGCCCAAAAATGGAGCTTTGATCTCGATAGTAACTTTCCTACCTGAGAAAGATCAAGAATTAAATCTCTCCTAAAATCGAACGCTAGCCGTCGCCGAATTCAATTCTGAAATCACTAGTGTCAATATTGAAATAGCAACCATCGTCACGAATAGGGTACTTCAAAAACTAAAAATAGAGAAATTGAGTCACGCGGCGATAACCGAACTTCTTCCGACAGTTTTCCACGCGATTCAATATCGTTGACAAATTTTTGCCGCCTGTTGCATTAATGGTGTCCGGTCTAGATAACGTCGACTGAGTCATTGATAAAGCAACCTGCGAAACGTGCGCCTCGTTCGAAATCGATTTTTGATGCCCCGCTGACAAAGTATTTAACAGTGCCGCTTAAACTATCAATTTCCAACCGAACGAATCGATTTCCATTATGAAAGTGGAACCTGCGGGCAAGAAATACTACACGCGACGTACTAAACACCTGTGGCAAAAATCACCGTGGCTCGACCCGATAAATAACGAGACGTTTCTTGCTCAACTTTCAACCTTATGGAAAGCAAACGCGATTAGCACCGTGCTCGCTCCTCGATTCCTGGCCTGTCAAGGTCGCCGCGTCCTTCGCTGGGTTCCCATTAGGCCGTAAGTCCATAAAAAGGGATACCGGAGAACCATCGAATAACAAAAGCGTCGGATGAAAAAAAGAGGAGAATGATATCTGGATCGTGAAATCTCTGGAGATCAGAACCGCGAAAAGAAAACGGTATTTCATGGGAGTTGTTCGCAGCGGCCCCGAGGAAGTCGGGGGATACGCCGGGAACGATCCTGAATAATCGAGGGGGCCGTGTAATCGGGAATTCATTCCCCGAATCCATTAATCAGAACGCTTCGTAGAGCCGCTATCGCGAGGAGACTTCTAACCTTTGATAATTGAACGCGGGAGGAAAGTTACCGTCCCCACGGCTCTCCGCGTTAACTATGCACGGGAACGTTCGCCCGATCGTTGCTCTCTGAACGGTGAATAAGTCCGTAAATAATACACTTTAGCTCCGCGGTCGCGTTACGAGCGTTTCCTTTTACGGGACAGCACCCAGGATCGTCGTGACTCCCCGAGTCGCTATCGTTCGCCTCCCAGAACGTGTCCCTCCGATTTTTCTCCACCTTTCTCCTCGTTTATTATATTCTTTTCTATTAAGAGTGACGTCGCCCTGAGGCGCTCAGAAGCAGATAAACTTCCAGAATTTTGTTTATAGGTAATTACTAAAGACACAGTCTTTCTAAGAGAGTACAAT
>CM052153.1:5136016-5154994 GCA_028455555.1 Augochlorella aurata | reverse complement strand
AGATCAACGAAATGGAGTCAGTAGATGCTCCAAGATTCGCGCTGACTAGTCCAGTCGTAAAGATAAAGACCGCGTCACCGACACGTCCACAAGAAATTCGTCTCTAAGACTGAAATGAATCTGGGAAAAGGAAGAAGGCTGTTTAATTACGTGACAGTTCCTGCTTGTAAGACGAGTTCTTATTGCACACCCTCGTCGGATGAAAGCCAGGACGCGTCGTTATCTGTGGAAACGCGTCCTCCGCGTTCCAGGAAACGGTGGAAGTGGAAGAAGGCCACCGGACGTGATTCTGTTGCGTGAAAACGGACAAGTGTAACCGCGATATTGCCGGACGTAAATCAACGGAACCGAGCCCGCGGCGTAATCCGCGAGCAGATCCGCGTTAACGAACTCGTCAAATAATTAGAAACAATTAACGCCGCGGGGCTCGGTTTGTTTTGGCAGCCGAGCACGGCTGAAAGTCGCGTCGCGTCGCGTCGCGTCGAAACGGTGCCTCGTTACCGTTAGAATTAGATTACATATCCTCTCCTCGATTTCGCAAGCGTACTTTCACGTGTCAGTCTGCTTTTTTTTTCTCCTCCTCGCGCAAAATCGCGACGCAAAACGGCGCTCGCCTCGCGTGTTGCCAATCCGCGAGGACGGCCGACCTACGCGGCGATGCTACCAGCGCGGCGGTGAAACGGCGTTGCCAACGCTCTGACAAAGAAACGGCCTAAAACGGGGCCCGGCTCGACGAACCCGAGGAAAGTGACTGCTAATTTGCTTTCGCGCGCATGAAATACCGGCGACACCAGGCCGTGCCGCGTCCCATCGTGAAACTATGCGGTTCTTTCCTCCTCGTTCTCGCGCGACATGAACCGACTGCTAGAACCGTCGTCTTTGCTATGGGAATACTAAGAGGCCTATCTTGGCACGATGCTCGGCCGCCAACTTTCTGAATTTGTTGGCTCTTCTACGCGCGCATGGTAAAAGTCTAACAGTTAACTCGAGTCATCGGCTTTTATTTTTCAGGATAGAACAGGACGATGTTGGCAGACCGGCGAAAAGCGAGCATCGCAGAATTTTGGCTGGAATCGCTGAACGGTTGATGATTTCATCTCGCATCCTGTGACCCACATTCTCTGCTTGCCTCTTGACCGTTTAAAGCCTTTAAACTTTCTGAATTCGTGTTCTACGCTACCATTACGCGTTTAATAATCTCGGGCTGGCTTTAATTTTAGAACAAGATTTCTCCGTCTCATTTGTCGCACTTTTCGACAGAAATTACTCCAATTCTAGGCTGTCTAAAACTCAGGAAAGCGGACGTTTGCATTGTCGACCTAAGGATGAACACAATTAGGTTCTATTTGATACTTAAAGCAAGTAATTTCGATAACTTTGTATTGTAGCAAATAACACTGAATTGTCTACGAATTCACAAAATTGATTCACAGAAATCATAAATTTTTCGGCAGCTGTGTTTACTGAAAATCTACAATACTCTATATGAAAATGATAGTGATTCAAAGATATTTAAATCGTTTCTTAACACTGAGCCTACCGAGCCTTACGAGTCACTAACACGTTTTGTTTTTGAAGCCTGACAAGCCTCGAATTTATTAAGATATTTCTCTTACAACGTATCCTGAAATTAAGATATCCATTCGATCATTACCTATAGAAGAATCATTACTAGTCCAAGGCTTTTAAAAGGCATTTCGACCGACATTTACTGCTAATTAAAAAGACAAGCCAAACCCATCCCAAATCTTTCAGGCCAGGTTTCACTAAAAAATTCCATTCTCCCAGTCGAAACTAACACTAGCACGAGAACAACCGTTCAGAAGCACAGGCTGCGAGTATCCAACACGTGGGAGTCATTAGGACGATTATCGACGAGAGCCAGTGCGACGTCCTAGCAATCCTTGTAGCTGTTAGATCTCGATCTCGATCGTTAACCGACGCGCTCCGCGAGATCGTGCTGGATCTCCGCAGTCCATAAAAAATGACGTCGTCCGATCGAGTCACCGACGATTACGATTCGCTCGCGACACGCCTTCTCATTTAGCGTTTATCGCGGTTATTGTGCATCCGCGACGCGAACCGCGCAAAACACGGGGCACGGCTTTCGGGAACTCCGATAACGCAGGGCTCTTGGAACGGTGTTTCCGAATGTCCCGTTAATTGAATCGATCCCTGGCTACGACAGCGAGGCCGCGATCGTATCGGGCTGCACACAAAGGAGCGGCCATTTGGGGACCTCGTGCGCGACCATAATCGCGGGGTCCTCGAGACGAAACCGTGTCATTCACTGTTCGCTCCGAACTTCGTCCTCGCTGACACAGCGAAAGACGCGGACCACGTCTCGATGCGCGAGGCGGCAAAGTTCGGAGCCGAATTTTCGCGAGAACCGATTTCGCGACGCGCACCCTGACTGAAAAGGGTCACCGAGGAGGCTCTGCTCGGCGCCGATCCGTCGATCGTTGACGCCTAACGGGACATCAAAATAATTCCGGCCCGCCATCCTCTCTCTCTCTTGAGAACAAAGTGGTCGGAGCCGCTTCCTCCGTCGCTCCTCCACGGCGGCTAGCTCTCCGGCTCTCTCTTTCCCGAGCCTCTCGAAACCGATCGCAAGAAGGTGTCGCTTACCTGGTCTGCCAGGCGGTGAACTCTCCGCTGGGATGCTCCTCGGGTTAATCCGGCGAGAGGTGCACTTTCGGAGAGAGGCTCGCTGGAAAAACTGGGCCGAGCGAACTACTGCTAGAAACCGACAAAACGAGGCGAGCTGAACGGGGCAGCAAACTAACGTGTGCCGTCCGGGGAACCAAGAAAAATCCACGCGATCGTGCGTCGCGGCCGGTGCCGAGCCGACTGACTGACTGACTGACTGACTCCGCCAGTCAGCACCGTACAGTCACCGCACTTGCATCAACACCGGCTGGCCTGGCATCCACTTCCCCCGCAGCCTCTCGTTTCCAGCTCCATTCCAACCGCGGCCTCTCCTCGTGCATCTCAGGCCGGGCCCTCTCCCGCATCTTCAACAGAGAAAGAGAACCCGACGCGGCGCTCCTCGAGGCTCGTCTTGCCCCCGTGGAACCCTGGAATTCGAGGGGAATTCCGGGCAGCCAGCCTCGGGGAGCCGAAAGAACGATCGCCGCAGCCGGTGCCCCAATTTTCTGGAATTTCGGCTGGAGCGGTTATTATTTGAGCCTTTACCTTCGCGGAGCATTGCTCGATGTTATAAGAATTCGCCCGGATTTCTCATTTTATTCTGTTTCACTCAGAGTTTATTCTTTGCTTTAACTATCGTTTGCAGATTTTACGCGGCCGTAATGAGAATTCGCCAATTTCACGGACATTTTTTCCCTCCTGGTTTATGCAACGCGAGAACTTTCTAAATCGACTTCAACCAGCGGAAAATAGAAAGAAATGATTCTTCTCCAAAATAGTATGACGATATTCTCAAATTCTTTTATGATTATATCACAGAGAAACAAAGACGTAGTACGTTAATTGACTTTCGTGCAACATAAAATTGCTTCAAACGTTTCTACAGTCTTGCACACTTAATTTATTCATTTAGTCATACATGCATAAGCTCCGCAGTCTATTAATCCGTTTTATCAGCCTTTATGCCACGAAGTCTGTAAACTCGACTTCAAAGAAGTCGTATTTCTTTCCCGGCACATCGTTTGCATCAATCTCTGACTTTATGTCCTAACCACAGCATTTCAGCTCGGCTAAAAATCGATTTGGAAAGACAATCATTCCCTCGATCGATCAATCAAGTTACCCAAGAGATACGGAAAGCTCATTATCAGGCCAGAGACTGTCATTCCGAGCGTTATCTTTGTTTCTCCAGCGAGTTCCTTTGTTCGCGTGACGAAACGGTGTGTATACGTTTAAAGCGACGCGGCGGACTGCAGATGCTGGGAAGCTAAAGCGATTGCAGACGCGTTTTGCAACGGGTCACATAGTGCAGCAGGAAGAAGAGCAAGAAACGGAACGGCGAACGCGTCCCGGGGATCACTGGGGCCCGGCGATAAAGCGTTTACGCGTCGAATCGATTAGCATCTTTCGTTCAGATTAATGAGGAATCGATACTAATCCTCCCACGGGTGCCTCGTGTGTGCTGCGATGCGGTAATTAAGCCACGTATCTGCAACTGACCGAGATACATCGGTGCGTTGGTTTTGATTTTCGAGGCAGTCGAGCAGAGTCGCGCCCTGTCCGATATAGATTTTACCGACGAACACCTGGCGAACAGAGTCGCCGGACTAGAGAGTTGCATTTGCAGTTCGATCAGTTAACGAGCTGTTAATTGGACGTGCAAATCATCGCCAGTTGGATAACTCGACGTTTCGTTGGCTTAAGTAATCGGATGCGCTTTTCTATAGCAAGCAGAATTGGAACGCGGTCCACATGTGCAGCCAAGGCTGCGCAGGTGACCGCGGTGAATCTGCTTTATCCACCGACGAGTGTTGGGCGCGGGCAGGTCGCTGCTTTTGCGATAGTTGCATCGTTAATGCTTCAGCTCCGAGGGATTTAATTAATGGAACTGCAGAGTTCTAGTTTGTCACAATGATTGCTCACTTGTGATGGTCTACCGGGTGAATGACAGTGATTGATGATGGGAACCCGTAGCCAACGGATGGTTTCTGGGATGGAGACGACGTTACCGCCTGCCAAAAGGTATGGATGTTGGTAGCAGAGATATTTTATTCGTTTTAGGCGGATTTAGTATAATTTGTGAGAGCTGGGTCGAGGAAGCAGATCTCAGGGGACCTGGATAAATCCACAGGAAGAATCCGTTGAAGAATTTATTGTTCTTATAAATATAAAGATATCGATCTTTGAGGCACTAAACAGTGCAAAATGTCGCCACTTTTGTCATCGATGGAGGAACAATAAATAAAAACGTATTTGTTCGTGTAACAGTAGAAGAAATAAACTCGAACGATCAGTATACTTGATATGAATCAATTATGTAAAAGACATAAAATGTGTAACAAAGTTGAGTATCGTATTTGCAACAATATCAATTTTTATCTGTTGATTAAATAATTCGTCAGAATTATTTATTCTATAAAAACTATTCTTCAGAAGCCAAGCGATAGTAAGCTGTTCTTTAAAGTATTCTACACAATAAAGCTAACATTTCTAATGTATAATCTCTTTGTAGAATTATCCATTCTTTTTTAAATAAGTATCCTACAGAAAAATAAACATTTCTGATATATAATCTCTTTGTAAAGTTAATCTTTCCTTTTAAAAGTAACCTACAGAATAAAACTAACATTTATGTAATCTCTCTGTGGCGATAATAATTCGTTTTTGGTAGGAATATCAGCAGAATGTAATGTTGTTTGAAGACAGAGTTTTCAAAAGCGCGCCAATATTTTCAGAAAGTAAGCACTCAGCGGATATAGATTTCGATATATCGATCGGTGGATCTCTAGAGCCACTTAACGTTTTGAACGCGTTGCGAGCGTGCGCCAGTTCGATCAGAACAGTTTTAAATATTTCCTAGAAGAATTGCATTACAGTAATTTCCTGATCGTATCGTAATAAAGACCGTGCTGTATTTACCTCGATGCCGCTGCAATTTGCAATGCCAACGCATCCCACGAAACCTCTGCCGTGAGTATAATATCCCAACTTACGCCTGGTCATTCCGAAACAAACGATTACATTTTCTTTGTTACACGCGTTGAGAAGTTTGCTCACTTCGTCATCCAGTCCACCTATAATCACACGAATACGCTAACTTTAATATCATTTTTAATAAAAACTAATTTAACCTATAACATGGGAACCCCCGCGTGGGGTTGCAGAGTCGAACGATTAGATTTTTGTTCTTACCTTCGAGCTCAACCTTTTCTATGTCTGGAGCAACTATCACGAACTTGAGCTTCTTTAATTCACAATGTTTCCTCGTTTCCTTCAAGCCGGAATAATAACGACGTTTGTACAACGACTTATTCGGATTCTTCTCGTGGTATCGCTTCTGTAATCTGGTAATTTCGCGCAAAAAGGTCTCTAGGGCGCTTGTGAACCCCGGCGTTAACATGTTGGTACAGTATCTGCAATGTGCACCAACTTAAAAAATGAAAATTGCACTGAATTCGCCAGCGGCCATTATGGATCTTGAGGATCAGGAAATGGATGAACAGGAATCGCATCTTCAAGAAACGTTTTAGTAGTATGAAATATATTATTTATTATGTAAATAAACTTCGGTGAGCCAAGGATACAAATGAACGTTCGATAAAACACTATGGCAGAACGTGAGTCGTGTGTATATAATACGAAACAGCCTTCAAACTGCCTAGGTACGAGGTGGATACTTACTCTCTAAAATTGCGTGAGTACATCAAAAAATTGTTAACATTTAATGGGACATTGTTTTCCGATTCGTCTTGAATCTCCTGTTTAATTTCTTGCTTAATGTCGTCATTGATTTGAAGAAAGAGCGTTTGTTTTACAATATCGTTCTCTACATCATCATTTACCTGAAAAGGATTACGTCTATCGTTGGTTCCGATTAATGTATTAATCGTGGGTCTGTTTTGAATGCGAAGATCACTTATCTTCTTGATTAAATCTGGTCTATAGTACACTGAGCTCTCCGAAATATTTTCTTCGTTCTTCAATCTGTAGTCATTGTCGTACAGGGTCATTGTACACATATTGTTAACACAGTCTACGTCTATTTCTCTATCAGCTGTGATCTTCAAGGAGTTGAAATTAATAGCATCAACATCTTTACAGATAGCCTCTACCTTCGCGCGTTCAAACTCTTCTCTTTTCTGGACATTGATTTGTACTTTCATATCGCGGTTGCAGAGGATTATTCTCTTCAATCTAGAGGGTTTCTTGTCTTTGGAAATTGGTACTCTTACTTTTCTGAGACTCCAATTTGAGTTTCTCATCATTGGATTTGTCGTACAAGAACTACCCCCCTTGTAAATATTGATTCTGAATTTTGGTAGTTCTTTGCTTATTTTGTTCATACATCTGGCACTCTGTAATGAAGATTTCATTGTAGTCTGTAATCCCCTCTGTAATGCCCTCTGTAATGCCTCCTGTAATGAAAATTTCATTGTAGTCTGTAATACGCAAGTATCGTAATAGTGATTCAGATTTCAGGTAATCACCTCCAAAGCTTCCTGAAGATTAATATCTATTTTATCCGGTCTCTTGAATCTTCTAATATTTTTTGATTTCCTTGGCTCCATATCTAATTCCGGAACTAAAACTGTTATAGTAGGGGTTGGCAAGCAATATCTATTCACAGCAACCGAATTCTTGCTTTTAACAACAGCGGTGCTAAGCTCAGGGTACTCCGCACTGTTCAAGCTGACAGTATCAGTTGGTTCTTCTGTGGTTTTTAATTCTTTCTTGCGTGCAGAGTGCCTGACCTGATTTGTCTGACATAGTTCTGGCCATAGGTTGTTCGAGTTACCATTTCCATTTGTTCTGAAAGAGCCATTCAATGAGAAGATTAGGAAATCCTAACGAAATCGACTTGAATGGATGTCATATAATTATAGGAATTACTCACTGGAAAGACCATGTTAGATTAACAATCTGTGGTTTCAACATTCTATATCACTAGAGTTCTGTAATCGTAACTTTCCTCACTGTTGCACTGTCTACTGCTGTGATTCGATCGACGTTGCCATTTCTGCAACGAAATCTATTCATAATTACTATGGACGCCCTTCACTATCGTCAACTACGCAAAATGTACGTCACTGGTTAGATGAAGTAAACAAAACTGCAGCTGTAGTTGCAGGAAATTGTTTGCAGCGACATCTGTTGGGTGAAGCGCAGCGTTAAATCACAGACAAAATATCAATGTAGATCAGACACTATACGGGGGTTTCGTGTCACATGCTTCGAGCTACCGCAAAAAACCAGGGGTTTTAAATTTATATTTTCATGTTTATCCTATTGAAACAGCGACAATTTAAATTGTTAGAAAATCTTAAAATATATTTGTTACTCCAGATAACATAATTTAACTTTTCAAGATAATCTTATAAATTGAAACAGAAATAAAAAAGACGAAGATATACTTTACAATTGGACCAACATAGTTAACAAATTTCGATGAGACGTATCGTTTAAATTGCCGAGCTTCCAAAAAATTGTATCGTGTTTCATGCAAATGTAATGTTTCATGCAGGAATCCTCAAATTGTTCATATTATAGTCCCCAGAACTATTAAGGCGTCCACAAAGTTAAGGACCTCAGTCAAAAGAAATATCTGTTAATGTCTATAGGCAATTAAAGATCTATTGGACATCTAATCAGCTTTCAACTTTCGAGTCACCTCGGTGTGCAGATTTGTAAACACAAAGTTCAGTCGACGATCCACTGTCTTTGAAATCACTCGGTTATCGATCGCGATTTCTCTGCAAACGTATTCATCTGCGAATTAAAAATTATTCGACTCGAACATCCACAGTTTACTAAACGAGTTAACGATACTTAATATCATTATTTTTTTCACAAATATCGTGATGATTTAAACTCTACTTTTCGGTAGTAAGTGTTGATATAATAGGATCACCTCTGGTACTATCTAACTGATTAGGAGATCGAGGAAGAACGTCTTAAATTAAACAATCGAAATGGCAAATCACGAAAACGCAACGGTAAGAAATATTTGTTCCTTTAAAGCCTGTAGATCTTCTCGATCCTACGAATCAAATTTAAATGACGCGATTATATCGCAACGCGAATTAATTTTGAAATGAATTTTCTTCGCAATTCTCGACCTAGCAGAAAGAACAGTTTCTTAACGCACTATTGCGAGATGGGTTCAGCTACTTGCAGATCGCAGACTGCCTCCTCCAGAACAACAGGAACGATTTTTCAAATTTCCAGAACGTATTACAAATAATCGACAATTTGTCGCGAGTAGGTTGACGATAAATTACTCTATCGATTTGTTCGATCAATTTTCCCCAAATTTCTCCATCGATTTGTCCAGCACCGAACAGTGTTGAAGGAAGATCTACGAATACTGAAGGAGCTGGATGACGAAATTGGCCCGGTCGAGAGCGAGGAAGAAGACGAAGAATCCCTTATATCGGAAGAATTCGATGAATCGCAAGAAGAAGAAGAAGATGAAAACATTCTCATCGAACGGCAGTTCTTCGACTGGATTCGTAGATTCAGTAGATCCGTAATACATCGGAAAAACTTGTTGATGAAACTGGAAATTCAGTTAATGGAGAAACTAAACCACTACGGCAAGCAGTTCGTGGTACAGTCGGAGCTGAGCCGTCTTCTTCAGAACTATCATGCAATGGCAGCTGCAGCCCTCGAGCAAACCAACAATGTTCAAAATTGCTTCAAGAAGAATGCACGATTTACAGGGAAGTGCGAGAAATTAGGGAGGATATTGGCTCGCATCAATGAGGTACTTTCGATTCAGTCAGTTAATCTCAGAATATTAAATTGATCTGGCGGATCTTGCATTAACAGAAGTCGAATTTACAGAACTTTCAATTGGGGAAGATATTTTGTCTAATCATTTCATTCTCTTTCTTTATGTAGGGACAAAACTTTTGGGACAGTAAGTAGAAACGATGGAACGAGAATATGCAGCCGAGTATTTGTTCATATATTATTACAAATTAATGGATTAATTTATTTTGTTGCGTTTGTATGTTATTTATGAAATTACAGTTGCAAATCATTTATTTATGAAAATTTAATGTTGCGTTTCTTTCTAATTTGTTCCTTGGCTAAGCTACAGTTTTAATAATAATTAACGTTTGCTATAAATAGAAACCTAATACTAAAGGGGGCGGAGCCAACGCAAAAATAGGCGTGGCCAACCACCAAAGTGCGCGAAGCCAAATCCAAAGGGGCGGGACTAAATTCAAAGAGGGCGGTGCCAAACTCAAAAGGGCGGCTCAACTCCAAAAGAGGCGGGCCCAACCCTAAAGGGGGAGGGATTAATACAACAATATGTTGGATGTTGTTGCGTTATCATATTATGTATATTATATTATATATAATATATTAATACTATTATTATGAATATTATATTTAAACGAATAATATTTAAAAAAATATTTTTAAAGTTGTGTGAGTAAACAATGTAACAACGATTTTCTAGAAAATCGAGCCACGAAGATATAGTGAACGCTACGTCGGCGGCTATATCATGTTCATCCCAAAGGTCACGCCGCGAAATTTATCGCGAATCGCTCACAAAATTCTCGTCCGATCCGGCAGATGTCTCCAACACGATAGATAGCGCACTGTAGATGCCTTAGATCCCTACCGGCTCCCGCAGACGCTGGATCGCGAATGGATCCTCGTAGTTTGTCGCGGTGTCCATCGATTTCCCCAGTGTATCTTCAAGTTCGAAGAAAAGTTGAGTGTTCTATGGTAGCGTATCGTGGGTGACAAGCAACCGGAAGTCGAGAGGACACTAGAAAATGGTATCATTGAAAGAATACGTTTGCCGACTGACACCGGAAGAAAAGGAATACGCGGCGGAACATTTAAACGAGACGGAAGAGAACAGAGCGCAGAAAATTGAGGAACTCAGACAATGGGTCTTGGAAAATACAGAAATTCATTCGCCAACTGGTATCTTTCTCTTAAATTACTGATAAAAGTGTATTGTATGTACAAATAGAGAGTTTCGAACCGATCGATCATGCTTAGTTCTCCCGCGCGTTCATTTTTCTTGTCGGAACGCTTTGGAAAAGTTTGAACAGATAAAACTTGCATTTAAAATTATTCTGAAAATTAGCATTTTCTTTGGAATAATAATTCCAGTGGAATTCCAGTGGATTAAACGTCTATATTATTAAATATAATTTGATGCTGCACGATCGAAATTGTTATTGTCATTCGGTAATTTATTAACAAAACATAGATTTTGGAAAACTACTGCAGTAAATTCTCTCTAATTGTCCTTCAGCTTGTAAACAATAATGGACAATTTGGGGAGAGCGGATACTCGATATCATACTTGTTGACAATCGCCAACTATAAAAAGGAGCCACAAGGCTTGAATAATCGTATCTCCTCTTCCCAAATTGTCTTTCGTTTACAAGCTGAAGGATAATCGGGGAAAATTCACTATATATATTTAGTCGTCTAATATCTTCGGCTCATTATCCAATACAATGTTCACCACGAGTCTCTCCAGCTTTCTTTCCTCCATCTGAAACAATGGACAATCTTGCGAATTTTCTCGCAGACGACTTCTTTCTGCTGCGTTTCCTGCGAGCCAGCAAGTTCAACATGGAGAAAGCGCAGAGCAAGCTGCAAAATTACTGCAAACAGAGGGACACGCTCCCAGAATGGTACAGCAACAGGAACCCGTTTCTGCCGGAGGTGCAGGAGCTCCTTGATCTCGGGTAATCTCTATTGTTCGCTGGACGATGCCTGTGCAACTGTCAATTGTTTTCAATTACTGACGGTAGCTAATGGTAATCGCTATCTACGTCTTCCGGAACCGCGGTCACGTTTGGTTTCTCGACGCTTTTTTTTTCCTTGTTGACACGAGATCACGTTGCCCGTGCGATATCGTATCAGCGTCCGATAAGCCGTGACAGTTTGCCGATGCGCTGGACAACGCTGTTCCAGGCGCGATGCAATTGTTAGTTGTTCAAAGGCCACGCAATTCTTCTGTCAGTGGTTGAGGTCAAGGATTGCTGATTCACTTCGCTGTCTCTTAGAATAATTTATTCTCGAACGTTATCACTGAATATAGTTCTTTTCAACAGTAACAGTGCTGTAGATCGTGCATAATGGAATGATAATGAAATACTGAACCGACAACTACTGTTCAGACTTTAAACGTTATCCATGATCGATCATTCTAACATGATTTCTTTCAATTGTATTCTTCAGGGTGCTGCTACCTTTGCGAAAGTTAGACAGCGAAGGAAGAATGGTGGTGATAGTACGCGCGGCTGTCCATAAACCCTCTAGGCACAAGATGGCGGACATGCTGAAGGTATTTTTGTCTTTATAAAATGATCTATGAGAAACGAGAGAATTTGCATACCGGTTAGCTCTCTGATAATTCATTTCGATTCAGGCCGCTCTGATGACTCTAGATCTAGCTTTAAGGGATCACGAATCGACAACGGTCCACGGGATCACCGCCATTTTGGACATCAGCGGGATAACGTACGAGCACGTGCTACAATTACCACCGAGCATGATCAGGAACCTGGTCCACGCTTGGCAAGGCTGCTACCCGGTCAGGATCTATTCCCTGGACTTCATCAACGCTCCCAGGTTCATAAACGTGGTGCTGAACGTGTTCAGGAGCTTCATGAACGCGAAGCTCAAGCAGCGACTGCACGTGCACATGAAGGGGAAGCTGAAGCTGCATAAGACGCTACCGATGGACATTTTGCCGGACGAGTATGGCGGATCGGACGGTGCTGTGAGGGAACTGATCGGTATGTTTCTCTAATGTTCTACTACTATAAAAAGTTGCTTGTATGATTGGTTCTACAAAGGTGCAAAGATGGGAGACAATATTTCAGTTGCTTGACGAAGTTTCCATCTTGTGGAAACCGGGTTTCGAATGATCTTTTGCATCTAGATCGCGACGCCCGTCCAAGTGGGTCAAGCAAATAGTATTAGGTTGTGTAATAACTTATTAAACAATCGAAACAATCGCGTGACCATTTTGAAAATTAAAAAATGCCGACCTCTGACAACACCTGAAGGAAAAATCGAGGAAAATTACACGAATTCGAAGCAATAGTTCAGACGGATTTTGAGATATGTTCTGGTCGAGATATTTGCATGAAACTTAGCTTAAATGAAAGCTGAAAGTGGCTACTTTAACACTTTGCCGGCCGCTGTCACGCTGGCGTGACTTTTGTTCGCCAACGGTTATCACGTTTCCACTATGTTTATTAGTGCCCAGCACTAATATTTTTGAGCTTAGGATTTTTTGGCTAACAGCTGGTATGCTATTTAGATGTAAATTAATTTTCCTGCCGAGAGAACGCATACTTTATTGCTTAACTTTAGGATTCGCTTCTCTCGGTCTCAGTAATGAGTCGAGAAATGAGCGGCCGGCAAAGTATTAAGACAGAGTAAGAATTGTATAAGCCTGCACGGTATTATATTTTCTCACGAGAAAACGCGAACGGGCTTACTACACGGCCTAATATATACTGGCAATTCCGAAGAAAGTAGCGAAGCTAATAGAACAATAGGCAGCAGATTAGCTCAATTGGGTCGGCATCGAAGCCCACCTTGTTTCCTCAATGTCCTCGTGAACTGAACCCGCGAACCTGCTCGTACGAGCGTAGGTCGCCGCGATTAATTAATACCGCAGCTTTAATTGGCCCGCAGACTATTGGAAACGTGAGGTGGAGGAGCACAGAGCGTGGTTCGTCGAGGAGGAAAAGTACAGATTGACGTCGATTAACTTAGTAGATTGAGAGTAATTCATGGTAACGAGGGATCCCGAATGCAGCCGGTCGACCGATAGAAACCGCCGATGGTAGGAACGCTCTCAGGCTGCCGATGGATCAACGTATGGTGCTCCGCGAGCATTTTTGTAAAACCTTTTTCTTGTTTTATTGTTTTTTATACAGATAATTATCGTAAGGAAAATAGAAATGTACACACCGTATCCGGTCTTCTTATTCGGCCTCGCGGGCGAAACAGAAACGTAATTCAACTAAAAAGACATAATGCGACGGGCACGACCCGCCGGTACCGTACAAAACGTAACCGCTATGATTCTTCTTTTTATATGCTACAATATGGTACATGTCCGTGTCCTTGGAGCCGTGGTCGATCCTCCGCGCGAAATCGGCGTCAGGCGCCGCGATTCAATTTACGTACGCCTAAAGTCATGGGCAAGTAAGACTGTTCTACGCATCTAATCGCCTACTCTCGTTAACTTAGCGAAACTTACTACTCACGATCCCATTTGCCTCCCGGGACCCAATTCACCTGGCTCGCACCGGTCGCCTCGCTTTTCCGCTTCGCAAATCGTCCTTGCGCGTCTCTCGGCGCAAGATCGAGTCTTATAATTTAACAAAGAATTATTACGCAGATTCTCCATCTCCGTGTCAATTCGACGTGAACGGACGGACGAGGTCTAAGCATTAGAGACCGCGAGTCACGAGGATCCGCCGAGCTGGGACCACCGAAGTGGCCAAGAGAGTGATGAAAGATCTATAATTACTTGAAACGTTACAACGAGGTGCTCGCATCTTAAACTCGTAATTGCTGCGTGCTGAATAATCGTGCTCGCAAAGATAAACGTCCTAAACGTGAAGATTGAAGTAGCTCGGCGACGGTTCCCTCGTACTCCTCGATCTTCTAATCCTTAATGGATCCGCAACCGCATCCCTCCACGAGAGAGCCACTTAATCGGTACTTCGAAAAGAGTCTCGTTCCCAAAATCGATGACAATCGAGACATAATTCCTCGTGCAGGGAGAGCTCTTTCGCAGGGAGCAGCGACTCTCTCGCGGAGAGAACTCTGCGCGCAGCTTTTCTAATTAACGATTACGAAGGCTGTAAATGGAGAAGACGACTCGAGAAACGATGTAGCCACGGTGCGAACTGTCCCCGAGGATCCGCGGTTATATTACAGACTTTTAACTAACAAAACACAAAGAGAACAGAAAGAGCCAAAGATGAGAGAAGATAGAGGGTCTCACACTGCGCGATCATTCATCCATCGGCATTCACGCGAAAGGGCACAATTAAGCGCACGAGGGGGCATCATCACATGTCTGGGGGTCCACGCGCGGACGGCGCCGCTAACGAGATCGTCGCGGGGAAGCTGCGCGAGAATTCTGTGCGCGTGCCCTGCGCTCTCAGCTTCCCAGCTCGATATACTGTGTGTACACGGCCGTGGCGATAGTCCAAGGTCGACACCGAACTCTGTTGTTCTCTTAGCCTTCTCTCTCTTTCGTTTGCGGCTGAGCCACCAGCCGCGGTCACCGTGCCACGCTTCGTTCCCGTTCCGAGATCCTCTAGCCCCGCTTGAACTTCAGCACCATTATGCTGATCGTGAGGAACACCACGATCCAGATTATGGTCGAGATGAAGCCGTTGTAGACGTCCGGCTCCGCGATGCTCCAGCCCCTTGTCAGCATCGAGCGCAACGACGTCGTCGCCATCGTCAGCGGCAGACCCTGCGAGATGTACCGCAGGAACGTCGGCATCCCTTCCACTGGCCAGATCACACCTGCGAAATCGAAGCAGTCTTTAGTTTTTCTAAGAGACGACGATTTATATTAATTTTTATTACACGTTCAAGGAAGTTTTAATAAATTATAGTATAGAAATATTTTGGATAAAGGGTGGCCAACTTTGACTAACGATAACTCGGCAAAAAATCGTCGTAAGATGATGATCATTTTTTTAAATTTCAGCTTGAAACCTATTCTTTAAGATAACTAGTCTAGAATTTAGGTTAGATACTCCTTCACCACTGTAGCCCTTTAAATATGGGGTAATATTCGTCATATTGACAATTACCAACTTCAGAGAAATGCACGGACTTTGTAAAATTTTTTTCGGAGATGCCGTTAACAGTCGAATAAAGTATGATCTTTCCTCTTTAATTTAACGAAAACGGAACGGGGCTGCGATTTTTTCCTGCAAAGTTACAGCACTTTATAGTAACATTGGTTCATGAAGCATTCTATAATCCAGTACCAGAATAATTAACTCATCTTAATCATTTTCCTGCAATACCAATAATTAATTGTGACTACTGTTCACTGTTAAAATGAATTTCTAAAAGCAAACAGGAACAGAAACAGAAACGAGTTCGCGAGCCAACAGAGGTAATCGGCCAGGAAGCGAAGTCTTCCCGTCCACCGTTTCGCAAAGTTGATTATGAGAATAGCGATTCGCGGAGACATTCGTGCGCCACTTGTTAACTACAAAGTAACACACAGGAAGCGTTCGTCGCATTCGGACGAACGGACGGACACTCGAGTTACGTAAACGACTACGGTGTACTCTTCTGGAAAGTCGGTGGCAGCTGGCTGGATCTCTCGGTGCTCTTTTTCCGCGGCTGAAAAAGGGCCGCGAAGGCGGATTCGTCCCCGAAACGGCACCTCGAGCATAATTAAGAACGCCGGTGACTTTCACTTTTGCTGACATTTAATGGCCCGGCTAAATCGCGATCGACGATCTATGGCGAAGACATCGCGGCGGCGCTGTAAACAGTAGGAATTCTAGACAAGCATAATCGATACGCACCGCTCAACAGAAGCGTGGGGTAGAAGCTGCCCAGAGCCAGCTGGATCGCATTCCGCTCGAGCTCGCAGATCGCCGAGATCACGAAGCCTGGAAAAACAGAGGATCATTAGCTCGCTTCCGAATTCCGTAAAGTCTCGCCGGCGAAAAAATGACACAGGATGACCGTAATGAAGGATCGCGCCAAAACCCGCGAGCCTAGCAGGTAAATGTTACATAAGACAGTTGATCTCGCAGGTGGATTCAGTTTTTGCTGGAGACACCTGCGGCGAGAGCGATCGCGATAAACAGCAGCTATTCGCCAGCTAGACGATCGGTAACGAGAACTAGACTACTAAAACCATCTTGTTTCAGGCTTATTCCTTACCGAAACACATGCCACAGAGGCCCTGTAGTATCGTCAACACGATCACCCAGCCGATCTCGCCCTTGCACTCGACTCCAAACACTAGGATCATGAAGATCAAGACCAGAGCAGTCTGCCCACACATCACCACGAACTGTGTGATCACGTGGGAGAAAAGGATCTCGCCTGGAGTGACACCTGCCACCCAACTTCTGTCCAGGAGACCCTCCATCCTCTCGATGATCAGCACCGAGGACGTCAAGGCCACGGCCAAGAAGAAGACGATGCTGAGTCGGGAGAAAATCGTGTTTAGAGATCGTTGTTTTATTGCGAGGCTGAGGCCAAGGTAAACGGAATGAGAAACTCACGTCAGGATCACTCCAGGCGCCACGAAGTCGGTGAAACTGGGCTCGTTGGTGCCGTAGATCGGATCCATGAACTGGATCGGCACGTCTGCCAGCTTGGTGTTCTGGTTGCAGGCTGATAGGAGGTCTTTGGCAAAGTCCCTGTACGAGTACTGCAGATTCCTTGCTAGCATTAGGCCTATTTGCTGATCTGCGGAGTTAAGGGATGATTAGTCGATCGATTTTCGTATGTGCGACCAATGTCAACACCCCTGTGTCAACGTGAACAATTTTATAAAATGATTAAACGTACTGGACATGTCGAGCCAGACCCTAATCTCGCTCTGATCCAATGTCTCGTCGTCAGCTTCTCTTCCCAAGGCCATCCTGGCTACCAAGGCGTCCGTGAAGTTCTCGGTGAAGTACAACGTGCCCCAGGCGTCCCCTTTCCGCACCGCATCCATCGCTGAATTAGGGTCCGGATAATACACCTGCGGAGCAAGTTACACGATTATCAATCTTCTTTGCGGATAGCCTAACCGACGGCGAAGCTTTCTATGAGCCTACCTTGGTCATTGTCTCGTTGTCCAAGAACTTCAAATATCGACAACTGAGATGCGAGAAGGTGCAGTCCTCCGTCACTGGACAGGACTTATTGTCGAAGGACATTTCGTGGTTGACGATCGCGAGCCTCAGCCCCGTTGGGTCCCTGCCGATCGCCAGGCAGAAGAGGATCACTTGCATCACTGGCAGTGCGAAGATGAAGAGCATCACTCTGTTCAAGATGGAGAGCAATTAGGTTATATCTAGCTTATTTAATTAATAACTTATTCATTAACTAATATAATATAACTAATATAATATATATATAATTTATATGATATATATAATAATAATAATATATAATATATATCATTAATATAATTTATTATATTATCTTTACTGAAGCGGAATTTGGTACTCAGAATTATCATTAATCATCGTTGCTGGACGTCGTAAACTCACCCCACGTTCCTCCACATCCTCAAGAAGTTCTTCTGCAAGAGGGCTCTCATCTTCCCTGTGCTGGTGATCTTGTAGCAGTCCGTGAAGGGCCCGCAGTCGTTGCATTCTAACGTGGACCCCTTGATGCCCGATAGAGGTTTCCCGTTCAGCTGTGCCGCAGAAAGGTTAGCGTGATTCGGGGATCGGTTTACAGAAAGATGCTCGTTCTTAACCTAGTAATAGGCATCTAGATGCATCGGAAAGTGCATCGCGATGGGACTAATGATTACTAGCGAGCCAAATTAGAGGATCACAAGGCAGATACGAATCTCGAAGGTGAACCAAAGTCACTTCTTACATCGTAGTGGTTTCCCACGCCATTCGTCGAGTCGTGGATGAGGACCTCCTTGCTCTGATGGAAGTTCAGGCCCACCACACCGGATTCCTCCGTCACGTAGACCGGTTCGTTCTTCTTTCCCCAGTTCAAGGATGCCTGCTTTTGCGATTCATGGAATGGTTAGCCAACTGGCGGCCGATCGGGCAACACCGATTTGTTAATGCAATCTTACCAGACTAATATTGTTCGAGATATTTAACTCTGTCGGCGGCTGGGCGTACTGTCCCTGCTTCCTCGACAACTTCAGGAAAACTTCCTCCAGAGACGCACAGTTGTACATCTGCAGCAGAGCCCTGGGCGACTCCTCGGCCAGCAGTCTTCCGCTCCTCATCAAGCCAATCTAACCGCGAAAGAATTTACATGTTTACTGGAAACAATCGGGAGCACGAGATCGTCGACGTGCTTCGATAAGCATTCCATCGGCGGTGTTCACGAGGTCTTTCGTTCGCCGGGAATTATTTCGTTTCCGGACGCACGGAGCATGCGGAAACGAAGCTGTCCGCTGCACGGTATCCGAGGCGTAAGAACGGTAATTCACGGACGTCGGAAAACAAACAGAGACCTCTAATCGACGCGGTATACGTAATGGCCAAGTATTCTAGTTAATTAGAGGCTCGTGAACCCGAACGCAACAGTCACCGCGCAACAACGTTCCGATTTTTCCAGCAGCTTCTCCATGACGTCGCG
>CM052153.1:5085020-5116739 GCA_028455555.1 Augochlorella aurata | reverse complement strand
TAATTTTTAAACAATTTTGAAAATTCATTTTCATTTGAATATATCCGAACAAACTGAATTTGACTAGGATGCGAAAGAGTTCTAATGTCATCCCCTATGATCAATTTTAACTTTCTAATTTTGCTTTAATTAATCAAATTGCTTTGATTTTGTGAAAATTGTTGTGATTGGCGCTGAACGTGTCGATATAAGTAATACATTTTTATAACTAATGTAATGCATTAAAAATGCGAATAATAATAATCATGTAAATCGAAGTTGTAATATATGTGGTGACCCACCCCGTACACAGGAAGAGGCTGGTTAAGAGCGTCATTAAATATTTAAGGAGGCGTCCAGAGCGCCGGGAGAAGCTCTCTGAAATGAATTCGCTAACAGTTTCACTTCGCATTTAATTATTTCGAATGCATACGGCACACGAACGCGAACATATTGTTCTTTTGACTTTCATATCCCATTTCTCTTAATGAATAGCGAAATGAACGCCGATTATCTCTGCCATTAGCACCGCTATTGTATTTCAAACGAACGGAGTTATTTTGTATTCATTACGTACCCGCCTACGATTCGAACAGTTCCAACGGGAAAATACGATTTCCAGGGATCGAGGAATTTGATGGGAACGGTAGAACGAGGCGCGGAGGAGCCGCGATAAAGTGGAAAGATCGAAAACACATGGTAGGACGGCGGCGACTTCCGGTGTGGCGGGAAAATATGTTTGTAGGTCGTTCGAAACTCGCCGTTGACGGTGAGCACCGTAAATCACGAGAGCTATCGAGCAGATGACTTTCACAGTTTTCAGGAGAAGTGAGTTTTTAGGGCATCCGAGCGGGTCCACGGGCCGATCGCGGCCAAACACCTGTTCCTAATTACCGACCGAGACGGTATTCGCCGAAGAAACTCGACCGATCGCGAACACGATCGCGGAGACCGTCGGCGGCTCGATATTTCGTTGACACTTTCTAAACGGAGTTTAGCGGTTTTACTATAGCAAACCGTGCCAATTTTAAGGGAAATCAATGAATTCAAACGAATCACCGGCGAGGGCCCGCTAAAGTTACGACTCGAGTGTCCCGATATTTGGCTAACACTTTCTAAATACTGATGAGGTACACGTGCTTTGGATCTGTAGTATTTGAACTGGTTAAAACCGCAGTGGCGTGAGATTTTCGAAAATGTTTTATACACACGTGCCAAAATGTTAAAATGGCAAGCGAAATATTTTATAAAGTTACTGTGAATAAACTTAACTATAAACTTGATCAGTCAACAATAAAACTCTTTGTTTCTTGCAAAGATTTGTACCGCTATAATTCCAACCTATTCAATTAATAATTGACAAAAGCTCACTAAACAATAGCAATATAAAAAATAATTACTTAGAAAAATATTTCTAACGCTCAATTTATGAAAATTCTACTTCATTCGAAATTCTATCACAGCCCAGAGACAATAAAAATCGCGTATAAAATTTGTTAACAACACCGTCGAATTTTTGTAACAATAAAATTCTCAATCGAGGAAACGCTTCATAATAAATTCGACTAAAAAATGAAGCTCGATAAAAACAATCGAGCTGGTAAAATTGTCCCTAGTCTATCCAGAAAATATTTATCGACTTAAAAATGGTTGGTTCTGAATAACCACGATTCGAGAATTTTGAAACGTTCAGTTTCTGCCGAAGCGTTGGGAGAGAGAAAAAAATGGTACGACGAGTGAAAACGTCTAGGGACACCCTGTACAAGCATGTAGGAGGTTACGACGAGGAGCCAGTGGATAAGTCGGTCAACGAGTCTATGCGACCGAGCACAGCAATATTCGGCTGTATCACGGATCGAGAAGCGGTGTCGCTGCTCCGCTTCTCGAATTTGATACTCGCGCTTCCTGGTTAACACTTCCTCCAGCGTTTCGATTTCGTAAGAGCAGCGCGGCGCAACGTGCGCAAAATCTGTTATGCGAACGTTCCGCGTGCCGGCATGCTAATCGCGACGGGAGAACGCCGAGACCACGTTGGCGACGATAGAAAGCACATTACGAATAAACTCGCTGTGTTAAATGCTGCTTTGAACTCTGCACCTTCGACCACGTCTCGAATCCCGTCTGGTTTAAACAATAATTTATTTAATCCTTGGCGACGTTACATATTCGAGTCCTCTTTGTTTAACCGGTTAGCTGTTTCCGACTTCTAAAGAAATGCTAACATTTTGTGTTACGACGAAGGATATTTGTTGTTAAATTATATGTTTTATAAAATTGTTGTAATTAAATGAAATAGGAAAATATTAATATTATATTATACAGTATAATATTGTACATTATACTGTATAATTACAGTAGATACTTTTTAAAGAGTATTACGATTATTATCTTATGATTGTTATAATTATTTAAACGATGTAACAGATAACATAAAATTGGTTAACACAAATTTTTCCTATAATTCTCAAATCTATCGACGCAATTTACACTACGTATTTTCGAATGAAATCAGTGTACATATCATGTTCCGTAATCTACCTAATTGCCAGTTTAATTGATCAATAATAATGATAAAAAGATCGCAACAGCTAACTGGTTAAACGAAAATTGAGCTAGAATAGTAAATGATAAAATAAAAATGGAATAGGTAGACCAATTGTGACACAGTGAACTTACGAGCATCGTATCATTTTCTACTTATTAGAATCGTCAATTGTCAAAATAAATTTTGTCACACCTTTCATGTCTATAACTGACACTATTTTCGAAACAAGCTTTATCCAAATCGCTACGACAATGCGATCTCTCAAACGGCACCGAGGATTAAACAAATCATCACTTAAAACAGAAAAGACGGAACGATCGAGGCAGAACAGCTCGAAAAATCCCTCTATCGCCGGCGAATTTCGATGCAGGAACACGCGGATATGGTATAACAAAATGCCAGCGTATCTCTCCGCGCTCCCAGGTAAATAAAGATCGCAGCGAGCGCGATGTCACAGGCGCGAAACGCAAATTCTCCGTTTCCGGAACGCGTCAGCTCTTATAAACGAGATCGGCGTACACCAGGCCGTCCGTATCTATGGATGCTATGGCCACACTGTCACACTTGCGATCACAAGAACACGGTCCTTTATCCACTAACCAGCGAGAAGATCGGACGACAATGACTATTTCGGCTGGATTTCGCGGCCGCTCGAGGACTGCGTCGCGCAGGATCGGAACCGGATGCGGCCGCTTTCGAAACGAGGTCCAGAGGTGAGCACAGGTGAAGAGAGATGAATGGAGGATCGGTGATTACCGTGCGCGAAGATTCGTCGGGCAACCGAGAAGATGGTAGGACGAGGCCGGAGTGCACGGATCAGGACGCCCGAACCGTCTGAACGTCTTTCTCGCACTGAGAGACGAGTCTGGTTGAGCAATAACGCGCAGACACCGCCGGCAGTCCGCCGACACACACCGGTGGACAGAGGTTCCCAGCCGGGTCGCCAACGACCCCGGTCCGACGGACGCGAATCGGTCGATTCATCTCGGGGATTAATAAATTATAATTATCATCGCTGCCCGGACACCTTGGTCTACTTTTCGAGGCGAGACGGAACGGCATTGTCATTTACCTGGACACCCTATTATCGGCGAACTATAGTATTACAGCGCTTTGCTGTCCCCGTTACGCGCTCACCTTCGGATAAGGGTTTTATTTATAGCAGGACAAGGTTTCGGCTGGCTTAGTAGTTTTCGATGTGCTGACGGAAAGTTGTTTCTTAATTGGGGAAATAAGCATAAAATAGATGTGCTCGGATATATCAATGTATTTCAATAAGTGGTATAGCGATGGATATATTAATCATTTTATAGATCTATCGCTGGCTCGATTGCTCCAGAAAAATCCGATAATTATCATCGCATCGATAATAATTCGACTTTATTTTTATATTATTTTATATTACCTTAATGCTATTTAATTCCTTTACGTTAATTTATTCGGTGAATTTCATTAACACAAAATGCGCGGGAAAAGTACTAATACCTTTTTAAAAGATTTTGTAATTAAAGAAACATTAAAATTTAATATTTGAAAAATTGACAATAAGATTTTATTGCAACGAGTACATATAGAATAAAATGAATGACAGTAACGATTAAATTTTTTAAAAAGTTGTTAATACCTCTGCTGCACATAGCGTGTTAAACAAATACTACTAAATTTATTTTCCGATCATGTTCCCCCGGGATTACATAGCATTCCCGGGGGAATACTAATGCCCTGTGGGAGACGCGCAAGAATTGCCAACTCGATCACCTCAGGGTAAATAATCGAAATCCATTCATTTTCTGTACACCGTGTTTGCACAGGATAATGAAGGTAAACGATTCAGGTTAATTCTAGTTTATTCATGAGTTGCCGGCTTTTATGTAACCGAGTTCTATCCCGCGCGACACGCGAAGGGCTCAGCCATGAGATAATAACATGATTACGAGTACGAAAGCGTCGTTGGAAAAAATCTGTAATGGATAGGGTCTAGGTTAACGCGTGATTTATTCATTTTCCCGTAAGCTGCGGTTCGTTCGGCGAATGATCGAGGTGTTAGAGTCGCGTTTGGAAAGGGGGTCGCCGGGTAGACAGGACTGAGAACCTCTGTTCTAGGCCGACGCACTTCACAGGTGTAGGGAGCTAGAGAGCAAACACATTCTCTGCTGGTCAACTCCGCGATTCATGGGCGCCGGCGCTGTTGTCCTACCCCATGGGAGGGGAAATTTCAACCCCCTTTGATCTCTCTCCATCCGCCGCATCGATTTCATCCCGCATACCGCAAGTAAAACGAAAAAGACAGCCGATCTTTGTCGACGTAAATTCGACACAGTGTATAAGGCTTTGTCGTATATGTAGTTAGGCTGTCATGCGATTGTGACAGGAGTGAGTGGGTGTGAAACAGAAAACGTAGAATTGAAGTCATAGATATTATTTGTTGCAGTCAGGGAAACAATTTTTATTTAGCTTAAACTTCCAGTTGTGAACTTTACCAAAAGGTGTTTAAACTTACCTACCTTTTAAACATTTACTATAGAAACCTGAAAATAATAATTCGTGGATTTCCGAGAAATATGTTATATTAATATTTAGAATGCTTTGTGAAGTCTGCAGGATGAAAATTGATGATTTTATTACCATATTAATGCGAATTGCAATGCAAAATAGCCGATGAGCACTTCTGATGTCAAAATTAGAATTAAATCTGAAGTTAAAATTTAATAAAAAAAATAATACGAACTGCAACAAGTGAACGAATTTTCTACTGCACATAGTTCAGTTATAATGACTTCGTTAACAGTGAAATTGGAAAAACGCGCGTTGCTTATAAAAATTATATACTTGAATTATGAAATTTATTCGACCATTCCATAAAAATCTCTACATTTTCGATCATTTGACAATCTCAAATACAAAATCAGTCACTATGACCAACAAGGTAGGTCCAGGGTGAAAGAAAAAAAGGGGGGGTTCGGCAGATAAAATTCGACGATCGGTTTTAGACATTCGTCAGGCTGATCTCTGGCGTAGACACTATGCTAATCGAATTCCACCAAGCGACGCCACTGTCCGTGCAAATTGCACACGCAATAAACACGGCAGCGGCCTCGGGTCGGCTGCGTGATTCACGCAAGATTTGCTCCTCGGCGGAAGCGTTCTAACTTAGCAGCTTTCGATTCGCGACTTCGCGAGTTAGATCGGTGGCCGGGTCGGGCCGGGCCGGGTCGCCGCGCAGTTTTCCCCGACAGGCGAGTCGCAGAAGAGTCGTGTGTCGCAAATCGAAAGTGACTGCGCGCTCTGTGCCGTCATCTTCCGCGTGCGACGGGCCCGCGTGGTTGTGCAAGCGGTTGCAATTCGAAATTGGCCGATCAGTTGCGACACGCGTAATGTCCGCCGATCGGCTATGGACTGTGGTCTCTGCCGATCGCTTCCGGTTTGGGGACTTCGCGACCGATTATTAACTGTTATTCCGCTGATTTTTACGAACACAGCAATTTCTATGTTGGGAACAATTGGGATCGATGTGCAAAATTGCAGTCTTCGTGGCTGCGAATAGTTTATGTTCATTTCGATAAAAAAGGGCCGAGGATTTTGAGAAATAGACGCGAACAATTACACAGAAATTTAGAAACGAGGGGAATGAGGGGTGTGATTTTTATCTCGCATGCCGACAGCCTAAAGTTAATTGGAATTATTGTAGATTTTCGAAATAATTGTGCAGTGTCACAATTTTTCGCGGAAGAAACTTTTCATTGAGCAAACCAATTTATCGAACGATTGCAAAGTATTTTTACGGCCTCGACAGTCGGAAAATACAGAATCGAGAACACGCATGGATTTGCGAGACGCGGTCTTTTACGTTCGCGCGTTTTCTCGTCTCGCTGTTACAGCACATTTTTCATTCTTTTACGACCGCAGGGAGAGTTGATATAAACAATGAGGTTTACGCGAAAATTCTTTCGTAATTGAATGTCGCTTTCATGTTGATTTACATTCGCACTGCTGAAGATGTTCGGCTATCTTCATACAGTCCTATCGCATGCATCTGCGATGCATAGAATTTAATAGCGTGCAATTTCGAGCTCGCGTTGAACGCAGTTTTCTAGGTAGAAGCATTGTCTACTAAAACACGAATCCGATTTAAATAGTTGCAATTCTAATCGCTGCGTTGGAACGTTCTCGCCTGCTGCGCCGATTTCGTTACGCAAATTGCAAATTGCGAGAACGACGCATCGGACCGAAAGAGAGAATATAAAAACGGGATCGACGAGGGTCAGCGGATCTTGTCCTAGAAATTATTCCAGTGGAACGCAGTCGTCTAAACTGGTCCACCGAAAGTCGGGACACCGTAAATTTCATTTCACTAGAGAAATGTCGTCGCGCCGTGATTTATCAGAGTTTTCGAAAATTCGCAGCCGCGGAAGCGAAATCTCTGCTGGAACGAGAGAGAAGGGAACAACGCGATTTGTCCGGTGCGCGCGGAGGCTGCACCGGATGAACCGCGAGCCGAAAATAGCACGATCGAGATACAAATCGCGAGAACAACGCGTGCCGTGCGCGACTTTCGTCGGACGCGAAAAGAAACCGCGGCCGCGCAAGATCGCCAAGCCGTCGGAATATTTCGCGTAATTAGGGTCTCGCGGCGTGGTTGTTCGACGAAATCCAAGCAGAACCGAAGAAAGTAGCGATTAGCAATTTGGAAAGCCGAAGAAAAGGAAGTTGCGAAGAAAACTCGAGTGAAAACGATCTGCCTGAATTAATCGGAACGAAAGGGAACAGGAGAGTTTTTCCACGCGACAGACTGCAGTCTCGTAACGAAAACTCCCGTCGACTAATTGGAGCAGAATCTTTCTCGCGGGCTCTCTGCAGTGTCATTACACAGATGCAAAAATGCATCCTTCGGATTGCGTGCCAATGAGACTAGCAGACGTTACCATCGCTCGCGCTGAAATCGCAACGGCTTCGCGACGCGCTCGCCTAAATGGCATCCCTGTTGCGTGCTAGAAATTATGCATGAGAGGAGATTGGCTACGCCGCGGCGAAGTACAATCATTCGACGACTCGATGAAATGATCTCGGAGTCCTTCTGCCCGCATACTAATCGTCGGGGAAGCTAACGAGCCGGCTTTCGCCGCATCCCCCCTTGCGATCCGAAGGCACTATTTAAGAGGGTGATTTATTGTGAACCTTTTCTTTACATTTTCTTCAAGAACATTGTTTCCAAAGTACACCCAAAGAGTCATAGTTTCTTCGCGAAAACGTCTTCAAAAGCTGTAAAAGTGCTGTCCACGATAAATAGCCCCTTAGGTGCTAATTAATTGTAAGAACTGTTTTCTCGTCGACCCGATTCTAAGACGAAATGCGCGGAAACTTTTACTTTTGAAGATCAATCCTCTGCGCGCAGTCGTAACAGGTGTTCGAAAATCGTCGGCTCGATTACTCTGTTACAATCAGGACCATGTCCCGCACCAGATCGGGGTCAGCAACCATAACAAAGCTCGCTTTGTCGGCTCCGATCTTGATTCTGTTCCCAGCGGAAGCCGCCACCCTCTTTTTAGCCGACGCGTGGAACTCGAGGGCTCCGGTTGCCGTCTTGATCTTCGAGACGTTGTTTCTAGTGACGCCGGAGCCTGGCATGATCACGATTCTATCGCCAGCCTGGCTGACCAGCGTCTTTATCGTCTCTAAGCCTTCCTCGGCGGTGTCCTTCTGGCCAGAAGTCAGTATCCTCTCAAAGCCGAGGCCTATTAGCGTCTCCAGTGACCTCAGCGGGTCGCTGACCTCGTCGAAAGCTCGGTGAAAGGTGACCGGCGAGGGACTGGCATGCGAGAGAACCTCCTTGCAGAATTCCACGTTGATTTCGTTGTTCAAGGTCAGCGCTCCGAACACGAAGCCGCTCGCGCCGCTTTCTTTCAGGATTCTCAGGTCGTCCAGCATCACTTCCATGTCGTCCTCGGTGTACACGAAGTTCCCCGCGCGCAGACGCAGCATCGCGTAGATTGGAATAGGCGAGAAGCTCCTGATCTTTTTAATCAGGCCAGGGCTGGGGGTTAAACCACCCTCGGAGAGAGCCGCGCAGACTTCGAGACGCTTCGCCCCGCCGCTTATGGCGTTCCTCGCAGATTCTAGGGAGTCCACGCAAATTTCCATCTGGAACGTTTCACGCAGCGATATATTTTTTATTTCCCTTCCCTTGCTTGGTAATTATTTTATTTATAATTAATTTTGTTGATTTTAAGAAGCAGTTGAATCGATTCGTTCCCGGCAATCTAGTAATTGCAGATATTCTTCGAAATAAGATTCTTATAGCACGGTGATGGAAATACTTAATTAACGAGTAACGATTATGGAAATAATTAATAATTAATGATCATGGAAATGCTCGATTGATAATTAATAGTCGTGCGTTTAACATAATATTACGACGGAAGTACTTACGATGTTGCGCGACAAGGTTACGATGTTTTAAATAGATGATTCAAACAACGGAAGTTGCAGAGATGGTTGCCAATCGTTTAGGTTGACTATAGGAAGGAAAAGTCACTAGTATTTTGTTACTAACACCGACCGAGTTAATGACCAAAGAGATGGATGCACGAAATGATTTCACGAGCCGAGTGATTAGTTCGAAATACTGACAATGGAATTCGAGCTGACTTTCAATCGTGATACGGTATCTGGTAATTAACTGATAAACAGAAACGATAAAAAAACAATGAAAATCAATCTGCTGGAGCGCACATGGCACTGAAGATGGCGGACTGAGGTGATTGAGCCGCCATCTTGAGAGAGTCGTCGATATTAAATGCGCCGAGGATAAAATCGTTCTCGACAGTTTCTTATCAAAAACCGATTACTATTATAAAATTTATTTACTGCTTGATTGCATCAATTAACGAACTGGGCTCTACCATTTATTTATTTCGTTAAACTCTTCGGAAAATAATAATAACATTAAATGCGGTCTTTACGAATTTACACGAGAAACCGATGCTCTCATTTGTTATAACCGAACCGACTTTTTAAACAACAGAAAAATTCGTGTTAAATGAAACTGCAATTATAATATCTAATTTCTCTAAGGTATAGGAATTATTCGCTACTATACTCTATTGTCCGTGTTCAGTGTGATCCAGAGCCGATTCTTGATCGCGGAGGATCGAGCAATCGGTTGAATAAAAACATCAGTACACCAGTGATTTATAAAGCGCAATGAAATTCTGTATTATACAACACGTGTGATAAACTAATACCAAGAGTTATACAAGTAAAAAATAATAATAATAATAGTAATAATAATAATAATAATTATAACAAACATTTAAGCGACATTTATGATGGGGCATTGGCAAAAATAGGGTCTAGAGGTAAAGAAATAAAATATTTAATAAAAAGGACAGGGAGAGCAGGACGAAAGAGGGGGATGTTGTCCTATATTCAGTCGCGATTGTCCATTCTCGTCGATTTCCGATCGACACGGCCCATTCGAAGCTTCGGCTGAGGGGATCGGGACTCAAGGGGTTTTATTGGAACGCAATTTAGTGGATCGATCGATCGATTCCGCAACAAGGCCCGCGGGGTTTTAGCTGTGGGCGGTCTTTGGAGAACTAGAACGATTTTCCATGGGTTTAGTCCCCGACCGGCGGCCGGTTTTTAACTCGTCGACGATTCACAGGCCGGATCTGGCGTGCCATTGTACTCGCTCATCGGCGAATCTATGGTCTCGTTCAAAGGTCGCCGTTCGAGACCGCGATCGGCGCTGGACTCGTCGGGTTGCTCGCGCTCGTCGTCCATTTGTTCTTGTGCGGATCCACGCCGAACCCCTCGTCGTAGTTTCCCCGCGTGATAAACAGTTGCTTGAAGTGCGGGATGCAGTACAGTTTACCGTTGTTCAAGGTGAACGTGTCCATCCTGGTCGCAAAACAAAGAATAATTAGCGGAACGCCTCCGTTTAAAAAATAGACTGCGGATCTCTCTGCGCGAGAAACAGAAAATCTTCGAAATTAATTGCAAGAAGAGTCACGTAAAAATGCAAACTGTTGTTTCAAATCACATAGTTGACCTGGAGAACTTTTTAATTTTTCAGGTTATTTGTAAATGAATATATTTCAGAAGTTGAATGTTTCACGAATGATAAGCAGAAATTATGGTACTTTCATTGTATTAGGAAATATATTGTACCAGTAATTAAGCTGAATAGATCATTGATAATAGGCAAAAATTATAGTGATTAATAAGCAAAAATTCTAGACTTTCACACTGCATTAATTAACGATAATGATAATTAGACTGCGAATTTTATGCAAAATAAAAATCATCTCCATCAATTCCAAGCCATAGAAACAAAACAAAAAAAACTTTCCTTCTCTCTTGAATTATTTTACCGAATAAAAAAACAATGCATTGACAAATTGCCTTCACTTTTTTGTCACTTTTTTATCACGCATTTTGCAGTAAACGCATAAAATCCGCGACGACAACAAAGGGGTTTACCTCAACACGCAATTGCACTGCAGACACCGGAAACACTGTTTATGGAAGATTTTATTATTCGTCTCCACCTTCTCCAGAGGGTAGACTTTCTTCTGGCAGCTCTCGCAGACGTCCGTACAGCTCGCCTGAATCTCCTGTATCGTTTGTCGGGTTCAAAGAGGAAAAAGAAACAGAAAAGAAAACGAACAAAATAAAATAACGAACCGAGAAATAAAACCAGTCGACGGGGTGAATGAGGGGATGATCGTGAAGATGAGGGGGGCTGTTAGAAGCTTCGGGGATCGGTCAACTACAGTGTTTGTTCCCTTGTTACCGAGGGTCTGGAGGATGTGAGACGATGGTCCCTAGTGGCTGCTGGTGATTCGGGAACGTCGATGAAAACGGGACACTAGGGAGAGAAGGTTACATTTTCAAAGGATCTCCGGGGTCGTCGGTCCCGCGTGAAACGGGTCCATCGTACTATTGCTATCGAATCTTTCAAGAACTTGCGCGTGATCTGCACGCGATGCAATTAGGCGAAACGAACGAATACTAGCATCTAGATTATGCATTCGATATACATTCCTGAATTTTTAGAGCGAGAGTCGATTGAACTACGAGCTCGCGGCGAGTAATCGTAAGAATTTGGACACCTGTATCACCTCGGAGCAATCGTTCGTTCGACCGAAATGCAGCATAGTACTCGCATCGGTTGGTATTTCGTCAGGATGTGCCCTTTTATTTATCGTTTGCAATACGATCGTAATAAATCGTTACACGTGAAAGGTAAAAGGTAAAGAACAAGAGTACAAGTCGCTAAAAATTATACAATCCCAAGACGCAAACGAGGGTCTACGTGAAATAATAATAATATTAATCATAGTAATCATAATAATAATAATTAATAATAATAATAATAATTTTATAATAATAATTAATAATCGTGTCTCGGCGGAGCAGGCCGGGAACCAAGCGCGGTTTCGCTTCAAAATAAATCCCACTCGCGGACATTTCGTGTATGTGTGTGTGAGAGAGAGAGAGTGAAAAGGGGGAAGAGAAAGAGAGAGATAAAGAGTGTGTGTGTATGTTTGTGTGTGTGATATATATATATAAATATTCTCCTATCCGCCGATCAACAACAAACAATCGCGCTCGCGTGGCTCAAACAACAACGATTCCCCTCGCTGAAGACAGAAACTTATTGCACTGAAAAATCGATCTTAGGGGACCAGAAGCTCCTTTGGGGGAAGAAAAAGAAGTATGGTGGATCGCTCGATCACATCGTCTAGAGAATATGTATATATATATACGTATTTATATAATCTATACCCTTCGATCTCTCTATGTAATACTCGGAGGTCTGGTTTCTTTTGATTAAAAAAATCACTAATGCCTCTAGATCTTGCACCTGACCCGGCTCGTCGGAACGGGACCGTGCGCACCTGCCTCGAACCGGCCCGATCGATGCGATTCCGATAATGTCGATCGTTGAACGATCATACAGAAGTTGTCACCAAGCTCGGACAGTGCCGATTCGACTGAACTGTTCTCAACAGCGTCCGCGGACGTTCGTAAATCTACGTTAACATTAATTAATTCTTCAAGAAACTCGACTCGTTTGGTCCACTTTCAAAAAGGTTGCACCACCTCGGAGGATGCACCGAGACTTCTCGAATTGCACATCGAATCGCAATAGAATTAGAAAGAAAGAAAAAGTCTGCGCGACCGAGAACAAAAATCGTTTTAACGTTCGCCGGCACTGTGCGTTGAATCTCGAGTCTCGATGACTCGTGATCGAAGGATCCGAGATCACAGGAATCGGTCGATGGGGATCGATTCAGTTTCCGCGGAGGGTGACGACGGCTGCCCGTTCCGACTCGGCGCGCTAAATGGTTCGGGGGTTCGATATACACGTCGTTTCTCTATACCAATGATAAATATATATATATAGTATTTGTAAGTATTACGAGTATGTTATGCGTACTGTGCGTCCGCGTTGGCAATGCTGAAGGAATCGATACCAGCCCTCCCGCCGGGTTCGCGCCACTGCGGAGGACTCTGAGGACTACCGCGAGGCTCCCCCGTGTATCGTCCACCCACTGAACCCCATATAAAAATTATAAAAAGCCTATTTCGTTCGATGGGCGCTCGCCTCGCGGACTCGAGAGGCCGGTCTATTCCCTAACGAAGGAACCAAGTGTGTTTCCGAACTGTGTATCTTTCAATTCACTGGCTGGATCATACGACGAGGAGCTCGAAACTGACGCACCTCCGACCCCATAAAACTCCAGGTTGTCGCCAAAGCTTGCTCCGTAATCCGCGCGCTTAACACCGTGTCGGAAGACTGCCGATCTTCGTGCGAATTCCCATCTCCGAACTCTATTTCATAGAAGTTGTTCGCCTCGCGACGAAGACGAAATGGAAATAGATTCGGATCCACAGTCTACTCGCCACCTTTCAAGCCCCGGTTAGTCGAAGAACTTTGGTAACAACCCGCTGCGAGTAGTTTTCGATAGGGGAACGTGCCGAGAATTTGCCAGATGGAAAATACGAGTTTCCCAAGCAGCGAGGGGTCCTCGCGATTCTTCGCTCCCCGACTCTTCATCTACCGGCTGACGGTCCCCGATGTCCTACGTCTAGCAAGCGGTAAAAATGACTCGAAACTCTGTAAAGCGTTCGAAAATGCCGGTGCATTTTGCATACGCAGTGACTCGCAGGTTTGTTCGAGCTCTAAACGACGATCTCGACGTGGAGGCATCGTCACACGGTTGCGTCCGCTCGGTCCCGACGTCTTTCTATGATACATTTTCCCGAGTCCCGACGTCGTCGCGCCCTGTGTTCGACGCGAACGAACAAGTATCCGAGTCACTGCGACTCGCGCAGCTGAAACCTCTGGAGGACGCCTCCTTCCTCTTCGTCCGTGTCGGTTCTCGTCGCTTGGCACTCGCAGACACTCTAATTTCGCCCGAGGGAACGAAGCCCGCCGCGACATTTGGCACCCATTTGCGACGGCCGATTTTTCGCTGTTTTCGGTTTGAAAACGGGATCACCGGTTCCGAACGGGGTTTCGGAGGTGTCGGATTTGGCACGAGTGGCGGGGATATCGGTAGTCGTCTCCACGTCGCTGGAGCTTTGCTCCCTTCGCGGTCGCTCGCGCGAACTCCCTCGAAAAGTGATTACAAATGGTCTCGTGCAAAAAGACTGGCTTCGAAAAATTGCACCCCGATATAGTTCCGCTCGCTGCGACGCGGATACGCCGAGCGGTCCGCGCTGGAAACGTTTAGGCACCGGTTAGACCGTGGGCTTCGGGGCGTGGACCAGGGCTCGCTGCAGGCTCGGGATCCCGACGCGTTCAAGCTAACGTTAAGTCTAGGAGACTTTGTAATCTCGGACGAAAGCCTAAGACTTCAATTAGCTATAGAAACCCAACCTAGACTAGCCGCAAACACAAGAACTAGACGAAGGCACGAGCCAGCTAGAGACTCGGGTTACCGAAGACAATTAGCTAGAGGCCAGAACTGGTTAGAGGTTCGAGCTGGTTGAGAACCCCGAGAAGCTAAAAACCCAACGTACGTTCAATACCCAAGTACGACTAAAGATTTCAATTTGCTAACAACTTAGACTAGTGGAAGCTAGCTGGGAGTCTAGATTACAGCCAGAGGCGGAAGCCAGCTAAAGGATCCAAACCGGTGAAAGACGCGCGATAGCCGAATCGTAGATCCAACGAAGATCCGCCAAAAATCCGAGCTAGCTAAGGACCCAAATTGCCTAGCTAAAGATCGAGAACAACGACCCAAGCCAGCGGATCTTGGATCGGTCGAAGATCGAACGGAGCAGCGAGATCTAGGCCACGACCGGCAGCATCAATTCCATCGTGTTAGATCTACAGAGTTCCGGGTGCAGAACGGCCGGCGTACCCCCGCACGCAACAATGTACACAACCCTAACGCTAGATTCGCTAAGAGAACGCTTGTCAGAAAAGACCTCTAGAAAAAAAAACCCAGAAAAGACCAGTAAAAACCGCACAATCATCCGGACAACGTGGTTTCACCGTGGATCAACGCGGGATCCCAACGATCAGAGAGTTCGTGATCCTCCTGCGTTGCCGCGCGCTCCTCGATCCCTCCTCTTCCTCGGTGATCCTCCTGCTCGAGTGATCGCCTCGCGTGTCCGCTTCCTCCTCCTCGGATCCTCGACGTCGCTGCGTGTGGTTCTTTACTGTTCGCGATCAACAGAGAATCGATCATGATCCATCCAGCCGATGGGCAAGACGGTCGACAACACTGCAGGCTCTCACAATGTCAATCGCAAGACCAAAATGCGTGGGGCAGAGAACTCGTCAAACGCGGGCAAACTAATCATGCTTCTTTTTTTTTCGTTTCTTTTTTTTTTGGATCTACGTGACACGAGCGGTTCTTTGACACTGATCTTTTGTTCTTTGACCGTATTTCTTTTTTGTGCTTCGACCTTTGGTTCTGTGAGAGTGACCTTCGATACTTTCTGTTTGCTCGTTGACCTTTCCTTCGAGCAAAGGAAACCAGTCGCCCAGCGGTCGCTCGCCTCACTTTTCCGTTACGTACACCGAGAAAACGAAACAAAAATTCTGTCGACGTGCGTTCTCGAACTGTTCCGGAACTCAGAAGTCTGCGTGCACGCGGCTAAACCGCGGTGAAAATCGATCAAACAATATATAGAACGCCCAACTGAACACAGGTGCAAAGTCGAGGACGGTGTCCGGTCGCTCGCGCGACACCGTCGTGAATCGTGCTTTTAGACACACACACACGCGCACACGCACACGCACGTACACGCAAACGCATACGGTTATAAATTTAGAAAATAAGAGGCTGCGGAGAAGCGGACAGGGTTCGCACAAGTTTACGACACACCATGCGGAGAAAACACACACGACACTGAGGGTCGGAGAGGGTGGCTGTGTGCTGTGCTGGTGTGGGGTGAGTGGAGCGTCGCCTTCCTTCGAACGAAATCGATTGGCCTTCTATAGTCGCCCTGATCGTTTAGACCAACTATGCGAGTCCTCGTTATACCTTTCTTTACGATGAATGCAAAGTGTAACTTTGGAATATTTTCCTCTGACAAAATGGTACCAAAGCCTTTTTTAAAAAAATGGATAAAAGATTGTCGCGTTATTTATTTGTAGAAATATTCAAGATAAAGAAATTGAATAAAAATGATTTACTCCTGCGTGACATCTTCGAGCAAGGAAAGAAATAATATTGTTTAAATGGTACAGCAATATTTTCAAGCTACAGCACTATAGACTCGATAAAAAAGTAAATTGTGAACAATATCAACTTCGATCAATTTTCATAGATATAAAAAATAATCCTTTTATAAGATCCTATAATCCAGTAATCTAGAGGTCCTCGTTAGACTCTACCCTAATGAATCCTTACGATTCTACCCCGTAGTAAAGCGGGGGTCGACCTTGAGCAGCCAAGCGATTTCGCTCGAGCTCCGGCGACAGGCTAGAGTGAAAGAGATGAACGTGTTGTACAGTATTCTGTGAATGAGAACCGGATGAAGGCGGATGAGGGAAGACTACGAGGCCGTACTCACCACGAATCGATTGACTTTGACCTTGGTGGTGCGCGGGGATTCAGTCTGTTGCGAGCCGAGGGACTCGAAGCGGGCTCTTAGACTGCTCGCGGATTCTATGCTCGATTGTTCGCCGATGTTCTGCGCGATCTCCATCTCGGCGATGTGCTGGTTGCTCGACGTGACCGCCTTCGCGTCCGTTTCGTCCCAGTGCTCGAACTTCGCGCACAGTGTCTTCGCGCGCGCGGCGTTTTGCGCCTGCTTCAGGAACTCGTCCTCCACCTGTAACAAGCGGTCGTTCAGTTTTACGGCCGTGAAAGGATCGCCGGACGCCGCCGATCCTACGACCGGCGTCGTTAACATGCTCGCACGAACGAGCGTTTCTTCTTTCTAATGAAAGCGGAATTCATTAGCACCTGGAAGAACGCTCGCTCGCCGGTTTCTCGGGTCACGGGCGAACAGGAATCCTCGGGCGCTGCTTCTTTCGACGCAATCCGCTGGATTTTGTGCCGAAATCCATCGGAAGACTTTTTACGAATTAGAAGCTTCGATTTTGATTTAGAAAATCCAAGAGTGCACTAGCGACTAGTATTATTTGTAAAAAGTGAACAGCGCATCCTACTATAAAATGTCTCTTTACGAATTAGACGCTTCGCTTAATTTTTCAGATATTCTATCACTTTGCAAAAGATTATCTTTGCTAGAGTTTTGTTAAATTTATCAAATATTTCAACCCTGTGAAAAAGATTATTATTGCTAGGATTACCACCGTAGGAAAATCCAAGAGTGCACTAACGACTAGTATAATTGGAAAAAGTGAACAGCGCATCCTGTTGCACGGCCCGATCGAATTATAGCGTTGGCAGCTCGGACGATTAATATTTCATCTAGAATTTAGAAACGAGGATCTAGGTGAAGAAAATCTGGCGCGGAAGATCTGCTGGTGTTCCTGTAACGTACTAATTAATCGCCAGCAACGTGCCAATTGAAACGATTCCAGCGCAGAGCTAACATGGTCTAAATATCGTACAGCTGCCACTAGAATATTCAAACATTTTAATCTACTTGGATAGTCCACGCACGTTTTACGAAGCCATAAACGCCTAAGTGCGAACCGCGGTATAGTTACTAAATAATACAAGCTGCCCGAGGGAAATTGCCGGACTCGAAAGGTATTAGCGAGTCGGCGTCATTAGTCGGGAGCACGGAGCAGAAACGATCGGTTTCGAAGAAAGCCTGGTATAATGTCCATCATTTATTACATTCGAGCGATAATACGAGATTGATGCGCCGGCAGAAAGAAAGTTCCTCGGCTATCTTGTTTCATCTTTGTTGCATAGTCGTGCTAATTGAACGGATGCCTCGAATCACTCTGTAAACACTGTGATTGCGAGCCGCGCCAGCCCCAATTAAATCAACGCCGGCTAATCTTTTACATTCAATCTGCACGGCATTCTTAGGACTATGATCTTCGGACTGGAATTATCGCGCAGGATATAATTTCGTTGCCTGATCGACGCTTTGTGGACGAAGTCCTATGTGCGGACACCTTTCAGAACCTGCGCTCCATTTCGCCAAAGGAACTTTATCGCGTTTTTACTCGCTCATTTCTGAAGCGTGATCGCGTTCCTCTAATCAACCGCGCCCAAATGAACTCTCTAGGTTTTTATTCGAGGCTATGTTCGACTGTCCAGACTATGTTCGAACATTGATATCGCATAATTAATTCAGATCTGTCACATTTTATGTGCAAACAGGTTAACATGAAAGTACGTAGCAATTTTCTATGGATCTTCTCAAATCTTGTTTTTAAACAGAGCTGTGCAGAATTACTCAATAAATTATAATTACAAAGTAATTCAATTGTAATTGAATCATATTGTAATTCGTCGGGTCTCCAGTCAAGTAAATTACGGTGCAAAATTGGAGTACAATGAGGAATTACGATGTAATTGAAAGAATAATAAAATTGAGGAAATAACAAATTAATAAGTAACAACAGAAAGAAATACACTAAAAAGACGATAAATGCATCCGATTTCTTCAAACGTCTGAAATGCAACTTGAAAGACTATATCAATCACCTTACATTCCAGTTACGTTGTATATCGATTACATTGTATCCCAATTTTATTGCATCCGAATTGCACTGCGTCTAAATTGTGCATCAATCACATTATATCTGAATTACACCCGTGATTAAACTAACAATTGAATTAACTGAGAGCTTCCAATTACATAATCGACTTACAGCGCAGTTGAGTCACTATGCAATTAAAACGCATCGTAATTAAATTGCAAAATTCAATTAGCACAACTCTGTCGTCGACGACGCAGCTTCGGAGATAATCGGGATACGAAAATGAATTAGAAAAACTCCAGAAATAATTTCACAGGAAAGATGTCGAGACAAGGATCGGACATCTGAGGAATCCGAGCGACAGCTTCGAAGTCGCGACCGTCCCTCTGCCAACTCATACATATTCAATCCGCGAGAATCTCTCTCGGCACCGTCGGCTCCAACTTGCTCGGGCTAATAAACGCTACCATTTTCCGCGCGGAGAACAATGAGGCAACGAGCCTCGATCGACGTAAACGAACCTTATCCGAAGCACGCACGTAGTTGGGATCCCTTTCCTCCGTGCTGTCCTCGCCTTCCGACTCCTCGCCCTCCTCCTCCTCCTCGTCCTCGGAGCCTGACATAGGTGGCTTCTCGTATTTGTCCTCCGGAGGTGGTGTGAACCGTTTCAAAGGCTTCGGGAATTTTGGTACCTCCTTCTTGGTCGCGTTCTCCTCCATTTGCCTGAAGATCGACAGCATCTTCCTCGCGGTGTCCGTGTGCACCACCTCGTTCACCCTGTCCTCGGCGCGCACCACGTCCGGGTCGCGGTAGATCTCGCGCTCGGGGGACTCCATCTGCCGAAAGATCCATGGATCAGTAACGAATACATTGTAAAAGATATAATGCAGATATAAAAATGCAGAGAATATTCTGTCCCTTTATAAAAAAAAAATCTATTCTGTCATTTTTTGTTTTGGAAACGTTCAGTGTTCAGATCTAGCTTTTTATCGACTATGTTTTTTTATATCTATTGGTAGATAAAAAGCAGGTTACAGTTATTGAATTGCGCAACTATTATAACTCGTTAATTATTGTAACTAATTTATAATGATTTGTAATGATCAACGAGTTACAATGGTTAGTTCGGTTGACTTTTCGTTTAGTACTTTTCACACACTGAACTTAAAAAATTAAACAGTGATCCCAAAGTTAGGCAAAATCGGAGCTGTTTAATTCTTGAAATTCACCGATTTTCATGTCGCTCGTGTTACAAAGTGTATTTAAACTTCAGAATTCTAGAACACACGCAGTTTCCTTGTCGTTTAAAAGATCGAGCAAACACGCAGTTTCTGCCTTGTTTAAACAATTAAGCTAGCACGCAGTTTCCTCTTTCCTCGACAAATTAAGCCAACACACAGTTTCCTCTTTCTTCAAATAATAAAGCAAACACAGGGTTTCCTCTTTGTTTAAGAAATTAAGCACACGCACAGATAATGTCTACCGAGTCCAAAACGAAGATTAATATTCCGTAAGAAATACTTTGTAAAATCGGTACAAAAAGGAACAACGTCTTCCCGTCCCCTTTAAACGAGATTCTCCCCGATTCCCGGCAGCTTTCACCTCGAAGTACCTGAACCAACCTTGCCTCCAGTCGCAAGAGCAAGAACACCCACGACTTCTCCGCAGCGAGAGCCGAGCACGAATGTCTCGAATGGAGCGAAATTTTTACGGAACGAAACCGGACAATGAAAACATTGCTTTGCACAATAGCCGGTGCGCAGCGCGGGATTGTTTTCCACTTTGCTGGAAGCCGGGGTCCGGTTCCCAGGTACCGAGACGATTCAATTCAAACCGAAACGCTAATTTCCCCAGCATTTAACCTTTCGAGCGTTCTCAGGGGAATGAGCATACGGGACAGCTTTTCTTCGAGCAAATTACCGAGTGTAGGCAAATGAATGAGCGCGGTGGAAGGCGATGGGTCGCAGAAGGGAGAATTCCAGCGGGCGTTTCAAGCGTGGAAAGAGGACGGTGCAGGAAATCAGGGGATAAAGGTGCACCTTTCCAGGAACGAGCGGACTGAGTCAGCGGCGCGAGGCGTTCTCGCTTGTCTACCCGTGGCCAGGTAAGAAGGCAGGGCCCGATGACAACGCAGAACCGCCCGGACAATGTCCAGAACGGCTGTGTTTTACGCTATTACCTGAGACAGCCTGCGCCACGAGCGAAACATCGCGTCCAGCATGGTCGCCAGCTCGGTGAGCACTGGCCGGCCGAAACCGTTTCACCGAGCATCGACAAAATTGATAGAGAAGCACAGCCGGAGAAAGCTAATTAGTTCGGGCTGCACGCACGGATCTTTATTAATGACGTCTCGTCGGCTGTTATTTAGAAAGAGAGGCCCGGCCGCGTGATTTATCCGTTCGACGAACGCTCGCGGAAAGATTTCGTTTGAGAGCGAGCGAGCCTGCGCTCGTCCGCTTTGGCGAACGCTGCAAGGCGAGACACCTTTTTATGCGGTCTTTGTGCCTCGACGATCAGAAGAAACTTCTGCGGTTTTTTATCCTCTTGCGTTTTTTTCCTTCTTTTGTAGTTTCGAGCGGGCGCGCTTTCGTCGAAAGGAAAGCGATGTCTGCATATGCATCCGCGCGTCAACTGTATCGACTTTGTTGTACCGTTATAGGGGGGACGAGAAAGCTGGCAATTTTCTGCGTCGATTACACCGTTTACCGATGTTTCGAGGAATCGGGGAAGGGCCGCCGATCTTTTAACACCGGCGACTCGTGGGACTCCGGCTTTTAACCCTCGGATGCATTTTTCTGGTGGCGATATTATTATGCCGTCGATCTTTAGGCAGATTATAATTGTCCGCGTCGATTATTAATTAATAGACGTATTAACTAGTAGTAAACGATTTGTTAAGGACGAGAAATAATTTGTTATTCTACTGTCTTACATGGAGAACGGTAAAAATTTGTATTCGTTTTATAAGACGTTTTCCAGCTGCTTACTAGATACTCTTTCACCCACTTGTCCCTACCGTGTCCGAAACGAGCATGACTAAAAAAATTCGCGAAAGGATAAAGACCGGGAAGTAGGACACGTTGCTCAACTGCCAAAAAGAATACCAGAGGTATGCTTCATGCTTCTGTAACTCTTAATTTTCGACATTTTTGCTCGTATCGGAGTAATCAGAATATCGTTTTTAACCACAATTTTTAGGTGACTTGTCTAAATACGAACAAACATAGAAAAAGACAACTTTAATACGGCATTAAAAACGTGAACCACACATTTCTAAATTATTCTACAATGCCCACTGATTCTTTAAATACCATAATTTCACTCAATGTATGTGGAAAAAAAACAATGAATATGTTATTACTGAATATCGAAGAAATGAAAGGATATTACTAAATTTCGTTTTTAAAATGTTATCTGAAAAAGGTCTGAATTTTTTTCCACTTCCACTAATTTTTCTTTTGTAATAATTTCACTCACGGGATGTAGAAAAGGCCTAAAAAAATTAACGAGAAGAAGAAATAACAAAAACTCACTCCAAGAAATGCTCGATAATTCAATTCCACTAATTTCTGTAAAAAAATTGTACTCGCAATGCGTTAAAAAAAGGCTAAATTTTACCGATTTATCAAGAGCAACAATAAAATGAAGTCACAAACGTCCATGACGAAAAATCTTAGTCCAAAAATTCTGAACATCTGCGTAAATTAATTCCTTTGATTTCTGTAAGATAATTGTACACACAGTGTATAAAAGAACGCTAAACCTCGAGGATCCACAAAAAGAAGAAATAAAAATGGAGCGACTGAAATCCACCGCTGAAAATCAAACTGGAAAAATTCTGGGCTTCTTAGTAACTAAATTCCAGCAATTTGTTCCAAATAATTATGCAAAAGAGTATGAAAAAGAACGCTAACCGCGACGATCCGCCAACAGAAGAAATCAAATGGACCATAAACATCTGGCATAAAAATTTGACTCCAGAAATTCCTGAGCGTGGTAATTAAATCTCCATTAATTTTCCTAAAATAATTATACTCACGTGACACGAAAGAACTGTAAATTTTGACGATCTACCGGGAGAAGAAATAAAAATGTAGCCACTCGCGTCCACTTTAAAAATACAACTCGAAAAATTCTGGGCCTCTCAATTTCTTTGAAATAATTATCCTCACGGCATACAAAAGAGCCCTAAATCTCGACGATGCGCCGAAAGAAGAAATAAAAATGTGTCCACTCGTATCCACCGTTAAAAATCTCCAAAAAATTCTAGTAACCAAATTCTATCAATTTCTTTGAAATAATTATACTCACAGCGCACGAAAGAACCCTAAACGTCGCCGATCCAGCGAAAGAAGAAACAAAACCGCAAGCACTCGCGTCCACCGTTAAAAATCCAGCTCGAAAAATTCAACACCTGTCGGCAGCGCGGCTAGTTCGTAAATGATAATCGTACTCACAGCGTGTGGAAGATGCCTAAACGCTTATGATTCACCGAAAGAAGAGCCGAAAAATGGGGGCAGCGTGACGCCCGGAGGAGAACCTCGCCTCGAATGATCGAACAGAGAAGTTCTACTCACGTTTGCGTTTCGGGTGTCCTTCGTTGTCGCGGTGCTGGCTGCCGTAAAAACTCACTTCGCTCGGAGAGTTGCTCGGAGAGAGGAGAGAATCGAACTGAACCGAACGGAGAAAAGAGAGCCGTAGCCGTCAGAAGGGAGAGAGCCTTTTGTCTCGGAGGGCCGGCGAGGTCCGAACTGGCAGCGCGCGGCGTGTTGCTATGCCGTTCACACGAGGAGGACGCACAGCTCTTACTGTTCCCCCTTCGTGAGTTACTGGGAGGGCCACAGTGGTCTGCTCGGCCTGCTCTCTTCACGAATGGAAGGATGTAGGAATACTAACGGTAAAAGTATGGCTGCTGACCACTCGAGGGGGTTCAAGGACAGCGGTGGAATCAAGTGGCGGCGGCCACTTCGCGGGCTTTCGCAGGCTTTCGCGGGCTCCGATCGTTTGCTCTTCCCGTAATTAACAACCCCCCTACTCGATCAGTCGATCATTGATCTCCCGGTACTCGATCGTACTCCTGCCGGGTCATCGGTGATCCACGAACACGAAATTTCTTTTAATTAATCCTCGATTGCGACGAAGCTGCGTTTTGACTCCGGCAATATGGGTTCGTGGGAAAATTCGTCCGAACAAGAGAACATTTTTCTGGACGTTGTTAAATCCGCCCTCAGTATCATTATTTTAATTAACCTCTCGACTTACGGATTATTTTCAAAGAATCGTGCGTGGGCGGACAATTTAATTTACCGCAACTTTATGTAAAAAATATTTCAGTCTTTATTTAATATATTTAAATAAACGCGAACACTATTTGTAGTAAAACAAATTAATAAAGTAATATTAATTGGAAACTGAAAAATATCCTTCTTCAGTTTTAATGAAATTAAGAAACAATTTTTTAACGTAACTGATATGAACAATATTCACGAACCATTTAAATTTCTTTTTAATATTGCTCATTTTCTAATAATTCATTGTAACCATAATTTTTTATAGCTAAAGGCAACAGGATGTGCAAACGTTATAACGGGTTTATTGGATAATTATTTTCGAATCGTTCAAGTAATTTCCGCAATTTATTTGGCAAATACCGCAGGCTTCTCTACTGCGATTTAATCAGACACTAATACGGTGATCATACTAATTGCCCTCCCCACTCCAACGGCGCCATCTGTGACAAACGAGTGGCAGGAGTGGGCCGAACAAGTATAGCGAGCCCCGTGACTCCTCTTCCAAACCAACATTGTAATCTCGTCGCGACGAATTTTGACGTGCACCAGAGTCACCGCTGATAGCGCGATCCATCAATTGCACTTTCTCTTGAGCAATAACGCTTAGGCAATGCATGTATCCGATAAAAGAAATCGGCATCCGATATTATCGGCTGGATACTTATTTACGAAATGCTTGACTCATTCAGCAATGATACGAAGTAACCTGGTTCTGTTGAACGCTATGAGTCGGTCGATATTTTAATGGAATCGATAACGCTGACGCGAAAGGATCAATTGGGTAACTCTGACAGGTACAATCCATGCGATTAGGATCCTGTAAAATAACCAATCAATCTTTCTCTGAACGGAATTCCTGGGCTTTCGTTACGTGTTAATCCATGCATTGTTTAGAACTGATCCGGACTGTCGAGAAAACTGGTTCAATTAACCCTCTGTAACCTTATACATTTATTAAATACTATATTTCCAAGCTTAATCTTGCAATGCTATTCTGGGACTTGCTAAAACATTGCTAAATCTGCAGCTCGAGACTGCAGAATGTTATTATGTTGCACAAAATTTCACTGCAGTCGTTAGAAACCCGTTTAACACGTTCGTCACCAACAATCGACCACCAAAATTTTCACAAAATCAAAGCAATTTAATTAACTAAAGCGAAATTAGAAAATTGATCATAGGGGATGGAATTAGAACTCTTTCGCATCTTAGTCAAATTCAGTTTGTTCGGATATATTAAAATGAAAATGAATTTTCAAAATTGTTTAAAAACTAGCGTCACCCATATTTTGGTGACGTGGCGCTGAACGTGTTAAATAAAATCTGCTTTTCGTTAAGAAAAAGAGCGCAAATCGCATCGAATGAATATTCCAAAGTTTATAATACAAGTGAAATAATAATCGAAGGGATACTCGGGAAGGATGCTTGCGATATCAAACGGGGTTGCAGAGGGTTAAGTATTAAGTCACACAACGATCCTGTTAATTGTTAGATTGCACTCTGCACTCGATCGAACCTTGACTTGACCGTCTCGCGGCGGGGTAATGCGGAACTGCTTCCGCTGTTTTTCCGGTTCCTTGTACGACTCGAAAAATTTGAATTTGTTCGATATGTCCGAGGTCTCGACCTGGACCTCCTCGGCGGTGTCCGAGCTGCGCACCACGTCGTCCGAGACTTGGCGACCCATGAATGCCTTGTTCGCACATGTATCAAACGATTAACCATTTGCACAAACTAACCCTCCGTCGTGCATTGTGAACATTGTAAACGATCGTTCGTAGAAACCGTCCGATTAATACCTTGGGAATAACAATCGAGGGAAACTGAAATGAAACACTCACGTCTCTGGCGCGGCGGGGCGTGTCCGAGGGTGTCTTCGGGTTCACGGGGGTCACGGGCCTTCCGGTTTTCGCTGCTGAGGCGTCCAGCTCCAGGAACAAGGATCTAGACTTCCTGCTGATACCTGTAAAACAAGGAATTCGTTAGATGTTAATTACTAGTAATAATTAATTTCTGAAGCAGTGAAGGCTGGCCAAAGTTGCAGTACAAACTAAGTTGAACTGTATCTTAACCCTTTCAGTGACAGAGAACGATGTATCTTGAGAAAATGGTTCTTTCTTAACATTTTAAAGAGATAATAATTTTATTATTTTATGACAGTTTTACAATTTTTTTCAGTGACATTGTCGAAGAATGTTTCGCAAAGAGATCGTAAAAATGTCGTAAAATAATTAGCTTCGAGTACCGTTGCACGCTTAGGGATGACTCTTCGAAAATTCCGAGATTGTGGCACGGCGACGGCTAATGAGGAAGACAGAAAGTTGCTTTTAGTCTCAGAAATAGTCTTATGGTCGCGTCGAGTCGTGAACGTTATCGATGAGAAGCCCACGTGTTTTCTTCCTTCGCGATAGTAGCTTAATAAAATAAGGAAAAAGAGAAACGACTTGCTCGAAGTCAACTGACTCTATAGAAAAGAGGACAACGTTTACAGGAACGTGGATTCGCGTGGCGAAATGTAGCATCATCCCTACCATGCCTGGATCAATGGAGTCGCTGCAGGTTGACCGTCACTGCGCCCCGTCTATTTCAAGAGCCCGCAGAAACGTCCCCGAATATACACCGAATCGATAGATCAATCTGAGAGACTGTTGGCGTTCGGTTCGTCGTAGCCGCAATCAAACAGGCTAAATAATCGCCGGCTTTAGATCCCCTTCCCGCTTCTATGACGTCTCCATCGAACCGCAAATTCGACCACGCTCCCCGCACGGTACATTGTAGCAAGCTCTGTGATCGCGTGAATAATCGGCGATGCACCGGCGAATCCTTGCTGGTTAATTAGATGGCATAGCATTCTAAATATAAGGTCCACGCACCTGCTGCGATCACTTCCTCGTCAGCCTTCTCCGGTTTCGGTTTGTTGTCCGTCTCGTCGTCGGAGGCGGCGATCAGCTCGCCCCTCTCGAAACGTTCTTTGATGGAACGCGCGTGGGCGGAGGAGTTCTGCAGCTCCTCAGCCGGGTTGATCTTCGTCACGCGGTCGCTTCCGGCCACCGCTTGCTGGTACATCTCCTTCATTTTACCCTGCTTGCCCTGCGACAGAGATAGGACTCTTTCATACCCAAAGAGACAAAGCCGGAGATCGACTTCTTCGAGGCGCGCCGAAATACGTCTTGGAAGATGCCTTGAAGTGTCTAAAACTGTTGTTTGAATGAATTGTACTTGTCTGAGATACGTATACAAATATCAAGAATAAATATTTGTTAAAAATTAGTATTCGAGGTACGTAAAAATATGTTCCAAGTGGAAAAGTCTGGAGATGGCTAAGATGGTCCCATGAATAAATGTCACTTCTTCGAGTCAGAGAATGTTCATCACTGGAAATCACCTTAAAAATGATTAGCACGATGGTCTGAATGAATTCCCACATTGTAAAACACAAAATATTGAAACTACGAGTCACAGGTAAACTGGATCGATAAGATCGTTTGATTAGAAACCGCGTGAAAAATTGCCCGAGAGAAACCGTAACGCTTCGGTTATTATCACTTCTCGGTAGGCCATTGAAAATTGCAGCAGTTAAGTTATGAAACCGGAATGAAGGTCTTTCCCAGGTGTTTAAAAGTGGCCGATGTTCGTCGGCTTCTGGGCGGTCGCCTAACTCCGGCCGGCCGACAAAGCGGTGTTCTCGGTTCGAATGGGCCGCGAACGAATTAAAAGGAGGCGAGCAGGCTTCCTTTAATCATTCGAGTAAAAAAGCAAATTGTTCGCCGGCGATCGTCCGTCGTTTCACCGCGTTTCAGCGCACTCGAGAGACTGCGTGCGCTACATTTTCCTCCCGGGAAGTTTTTCTGCGTCTACGTCTAATGGGCACGATGTCATTAGCCCGGACTACTTCGCGACTTTGCCCGCGAGTCCGCCGGCGAACGCCTCTCTTCTTTATCCGGAAAAGAAGAGTAATCGACTTGTGTTTTCGTTTAACGAGCAGATCGATGATTTACCATGAACAGCCGCGAACGGATGCCGGCGATCTCCTCCTTCCTGGCCTCCCTCTGCACCTTGCGTCTGCCCTGCTGGCTGGTCGTCTCCCAGCGATTCTTCATGTCGTCCATTTTCGTGAAACTGATCGGCCGCTCGCGGGTCGCTCGCTTCGCCTTCACGATCTCCGTCTCGGTCTCTGGAATCCGGAGACACGCGCACACTCAGAGAAACTTCCGAAAGCTCTTGGCTAGATAAGTCTCGAGCAAAGTTGCCCGACGCGAAACATTTCTGGGACTTTCGGGCTCGAGGGACGCGGAGGTACACCTCCATTTGCGTCGAACTTTTGCTACACGTCTGCCAGCAGCGTCAAGTTTGCTTGGGAATTTAGGGATAGGTTAACCTCTTGCCTTATGATCCTTGCGGGGCCGTCCGTTGCATTTGATTCATGCGATAATGCTCGAAAATGCTCGCATTTATATTCAGACAGCTTTCGAAACAGAATAACTCTCTTTAAAGTGGATGAAATCATTTGTAGGTTTTTGAGATGCTACAGAGATCTTATCTTACTAGTCAATGTCTATAAAATTTTCTTTCATAAATCACGTTTTTTAAGTTTTTGTTATGTCAGGGTTAGACATCGTTTTTTAACACAGCTCCATTTCAATCAATTTCATCATTGCGAACGCAACTTTCGAACGCAATTGTTTAGCCATTGTCTAGTAAGCTGGTCCTTTCACCATCCAAAAAGAGTTCAAGTAACTTCGTTCGATATGGAAACAGTTATCCTATTTTAATAGGTGTTGAAATATTTATGCGAATCGCTGTATACTATGGACTTGCTGCTACTTTCTCTCGCTATCTCGTACAATATTATAAAAATTACTAGATTGGACAACGACCAAAAAATTCGATAAAATCAATACCGTTGTATTGCATTGCAGCAATCATCGACTAGGATCTGCATTAGATGCATCAGACAAGAAACGCATTAGAAATAGTATAACTATAAGAACATATGAATCGGATATAGAATACGATCGAGCGGATCTCTACGTAAAGATAAAGCTCGAGTGGAGCGCTCTAGACGGATACCCGAATAAAATTAATGAATCTCCTGTTAGCCAGGTGTCGTTATCTCTCGTTAAGTAAAAAGACAACAGAATTAGCCGTAATTAAAATCGTTACTGCGAATGGTAGCCACTCCGGAGCGCCGCTTTCAGTCAGTCGAACCTTTTTCCCCGCGTTGCAGCTTGTAAACGAAGAGGAAGAGATCTCCTCAAGGCGGGCAAAAAATCCCTCTCTCCCAAGGAAATGTTCGAACAAAAGGAAGAGAAAGGGCTCGCGGGAGAATGCCGATGGGGGAAGGAAAGGGGGGGAGGCGGGAGAGGCTATCAGCGAAACGAAGGAGCCGCGATTTGTACTAAGGGGTGGTTCCGGTCTAGAACTTTGAAAAGGTCGATCCTTCTCTCCCTCGTTCTTCAATTTCTGCGATGCTTTAAGAATATATAGTTAAAAGGAAATTTTAAAATTCTAATAATTGACTAGCGGAGCAAATATCTTGGAACTAATCGATCAATTTCAAGCGAACTCTTTTCTTAAATTAAAGAATATACTTTACCGAAGAACTTTCCCGAATGTTTTAAGGAATGTAGAATTATGGAAGATTGATACAAAAAGTGACGTTTAACTTTAAAATGTCAGAAAATGATTAAGAAAGAAATATTAAATGTCCGAGCGCCGAAAGAGAATTTTTAGTAGTTAAAAAGAACGAGAAAGTATATAATTTCCTGCGGACTCAAAAGATAATAAAATGTCTAAAACTTCGGGTTAAAATCTCATTTATTTTTGTTCTAAATAACTCCTAAAAATGACCTTCTTTTTAGCCTCCAGGACCGGAACCTCCCCTTAAATGTTCTCGGTGCTCACCCTCTGTGTCCTCGAGCTCCTCTTCCTCCTCGCTCTCGCTCGACTCCTCGTAGGGGATCCCATTCAGGGACTCGTCCGCCACCCCGATGTCCATGCCCTTCGCCTGGAATCTGCACAAAAACACCCGCAATGTAGACACGAACATTTCCGCGAGTTTTCAATCGGCGATCGCGCGCGCGGCGCATCCGTAGACTGCACCGGGAAACCGCTGATCGCGCGAACAACGCATCTGTTGCAACCGGGGATCGCGTTTTTTTTTCCGGTAAGCTCGTTCTATATTAGCCAGCCTTCGCTTGCACATTTTCAAGTGACACGGCAACTTCGGACACCGTCGCGTTGCATCGCGTCGCTGCGCTGCGCAACGCGGTGCATAGCAGCACAGTTGTACCGGAGTCGCTTCTTGCCGCTGCCCTCGGTTAATGCGTGCAGCGAAACGCTGGAATGCAATTTGCGACCGGGCCATGTTATTACGATGTTAGTGAGCGGGATGAGACATTGTAAATTGTGCACCAGATGCACCGGGGAGCTATTTTTGTGGGTGTTCGTGCACCGAATCGGTGAGATGATATTCCTGCTTGGAAATTGTTGGATTGGAATGATCTATGCAAATCTGAGATTGCTAATATTTTATTATTGCTGCATCTACTGATGCATCTGGATGTTTCCGGTAGTCAGAAAAGTATTTGAACTCTTAATTGCCAAAATGATTATGGTACTAATTTTTATGTGGGAATTATCACTGGATTTACGGAACACTAAAAGCAGCTGCTTATATTGGTTTATAAAAGTAACAATAGGTCATTTATTCTGATTCTTAACCAGTATTATGCAAGTAAATCATCTATTTAATAAATAACTCATAAACATATCTCTACAATTTTAATAATTGTAAATTAAAAACTTAAGAACCAGTCGTTTTAATGACTCTCGTAAACTTAGTGTTAAAGTAACTCGATATAATAATTTCTAGATCCACTTATAACAGAAACAATAAGCAATAATATTTAAAGCAGAGTCTGTCAAACTCCATATTTAAGGACAATGGTGGAAAATTTATTTCATTTTAATGAAAATTAAAGACTGACAATATCTTGTCCATTGTTCTACTTGCATCTGCTGTCGCATCGGATAACCAAAGACTGGAGGAAATAAATATCTAAAATTGATAACAGCAGCCACAATAAAAAAGGAGATTAGGAGCTTCACGAGTCGATAAAGTTCAAGAACCGGTGGCATGGTATATAACAATTTCTAAAACAGTTTAAGACAGAAGGGAATAATGATCAATTGAAGGGACTAATTGAGGATCAATGGTAGGAATCGGCGATCGAGACGTTCCCAAGAAAATTGTCGGCAGGCCGCAAGAGCGGCCGTTGTGCCGATCTCGTGGAAACGAATCTGTGTCATGGCTGGCACGAGAACCATCTCGACGGCCCACGGGGCCGCGTCGTATAAGGCCGTGGAACGAGCGGAGAGAGTGCGCGATTATATCGATCGGATCGGGCTCGAATCATCCTCGATCCCTCGATCGGTCTCTAGTCTCTGGTCCCACTCACTTGGCGAGCTTGCTGAGGATGCTCGGCGACCTCTTCACGGCTACCTGGGACGGCGACCTCTCGATCTCGTTCGCCTCCGTGCCAGCCTTTTCGAACACCTTGAACCGGGACTTCACGTTCAGGCTCGACAGCTCCTCGAGACCCAGGTCCGGTTTGTCGGAGGCTGGAACGCAGATTGGAAAACGTTTTCATTAACGCGTTAATCACCGTTCACGCCGCTATGGCGCCACACTAATCGCGACCGGGGGGGGCCACGTGGATTGCAACCGCGGATGCACCGGCTTGTTACGGTTATTTCCGCGAAATCGTAATGAACGCCGAAATGCAAGCCGACGCTTCTGGCCT
>CM052153.1:5040580-5084920 GCA_028455555.1 Augochlorella aurata | reverse complement strand
CTCAAGAAGTGCTCAAGAATTTATGGTAGTTCTGGTCTACCCTAATCTTCTCCGCAAGCTTTAGAGCAGTTCACAAACGAGCAGAATTGTTGTTCCAAAGGCAGATCTTCGAAAGCTTGCACTTGGATAACAAACGAAGTGCTAGAAAACTGTGCTTGCTCTCTAAGTGAACACATTTGGGGTATTATTAGTCTAAGGATGAGCACGATTGTCGTTTTAGCGGACACAGTTGGATCGAAACGGAGATTATGCTCGCACTAATACACACACTCCATACTCTTTTGTTCAGCGAATCTAAGGGGGATTCAGGGTTCGGTGGTTTGCGATGAATGAGTGTTGCAATGGCAGGGAGGTAGCAGAAGGGACGAGGGAGTAAGGTGTTCTACAACCACAGTTTGTCCGTCGAATTAGCGTCTACGCGAACGAAAGATGTAAGATGTACCAAGACGAAAGAATGAGAGATTCGATCGTAAATCGTAAGCCATAAGTTGATAGATATGCGAACGGAGCGAGGCAGAAGCGGAGAAGAAAATTCTCAAGAGATTGAACCTGTGGTACGAACATCTCTCTTTCGGGGAGCTTACCTCGAACCTCGGCCGATCCGTCTCCACACCCTCGTTCGTTAAGTTTGCCAAACTACAGTAGGAAGCCCTCTGTCCCGAGGAGGTCGGTTTTTCGTGATTTTTTCGGTTAAGGTTTTGTCATGCACGGCCAGGAGAGGGCGGACCGAACAAAAAGAAAGAAACAGCACGGGCTGTGGGTTAGTGTCGCGTTAGGGTCGATATTATAAGCGGTACACCTTCATTCCCGAGTTCCACGGAGCAGCGGTTGGCATTGACGATGTTTTCTGTCCATTAAAATGATGCTAATCGGGGTCGGTAAAGTCACACCTAAGTGTGTCATGATTTTGTTAGCTCGAGTTTCTATTGCTCATTCGAACAGTTTATATTAAAATCGTAGTGGCCAATGGAAAATGCAAGCATATCAAGAGCTGTATAAAACGGTAAATATAATAAAAAAATAATGCAAAATAATGAAACCATTTTCAAACGATCAAAATAGCGACAATAATCGATATCTAAAAACCGTCTAAACAGAGTGCAATTATAATAGTGTAAATAATTTTGTAACTACAGAAAATAGCATATAACAAATCTAAAAAATTTAGAAATTAAGAAAACGCCATATTATATCTATATTAAAAATAATAGAAAATAGAAATATAGAAATATGGTGTCCCCTTTTGCATTCGTTTAAACATCAGTAAAAATGTAAAAGTCACTTGGATTCTATAATTAAGCAGACCACTGCGTGCATCGATAAAATCCGAACGCTTAGGGTCGCAAGCAATTTCGCCGAGAGGGTGAGCGCTATTAGACCGAGTCTTTCCGACTGGCATCAGCGTCTTCATCCGCGGCGGATGATCTACAACAATTACAGAGCCGATTGCCAACTGGCTGTCATCTCTATGGACGCGTTAATTCGACGAGCCGGTCGATCGCGGCCGTTCCCGTATAATACTAGCAGCGATCGAGCTGGCAATGGTGGTCCGTAAATGGCCGCCGCCGGTTGCCAATCGGCCGATACGTATCTCGCCAGCCGCTGCAACGCGTACACAGAGAAGAGGAGAGGAACGAAGGAGAAGAGCGAGAGGGAGCCAACGTTCGGAGACAGCTGGAATATCGTTCGAGTTTTTGGCACGATCGAGCTTGCTTTCTCGGACTCGCTCGACGATCCTCGGTCACGTGCTCGATACGATCCGTTCCCGTTTTATCGTTTATCGGATCGACGGAAATTGAAACTCCGCGAGAGTCGTCGAGCCTGTTCGCGCCCCGACGATTTTCCGTTCGGTTTGATTATTTACACGACTCCGACGACGTAGAATGCCCTGTGCAACTGCGGCGATGTGTGGAAAGCGAGAGCTGCGAAGCCACGCCTACTTCGATCGGAAGAGATATCTCGCTTCGATCGGAGAAGGTGGAAGCGAGTTTAATCAACGAGGCGAGTTTTGAAGGCGCTGAGATCGGATTGTTACTCCGAGCATGACTCAGAGAGCTGTTAGAACAGTTCGTCATCTTTGGGTAATTTAGATTATGCGATGCGAGTCATTGGGCATTGTTATATTCTACTAAAAAAAGGTAAATTGTTTAAGTAGAATTTGTGCTGCTTAGATAGATTTTTGTATCTGGAGACGAATGATTGCGTGTTCTAGTTCCGCGGAAGTATAGAGCGACGGAGCCACGCCCACTTAGGGCTCACCGATAGCTACGCATTAAATTCTACGTAAAAGGAGAAGAATTTTAAATAATACCCTCCACTGTTCCCCAGAGCTAAATCACAAGGGGACGTAGTACCTAAACCATGAGCATAATTTACCCTTTGAGACACCGTTCTAGAAGTTGGGAGCCCCGAAGCCACGCCCACCGCGCCACTACACGCGGAGGGAGCATCGTCTCTTCTGCCTCTAAGTTAATAGCTCGAAAGCGTTGCCCCTGGGGGCAGCTGAGAGCGTTCCCAGGGCAATCTACGCTCGCGGAGACGATTTCACTATGCTTGGAATTATGTCACCCGACACGAAATCCGTAACCGGTTAACCGATAAACGCCGGATACGTGGAAGCGACAAAAAAAACAACGAAGAAGGAAAAAGGAAACGGAAAAAATGCCGCGAGACCTCGATTCTACGGCGAGCCAAGTACAAAGTGGGGCAAATGAGTAGCAGTAGGTTATTATCAAAGCCGGCCCTCCCTTAAATGGAGAGACAGCATTCGTGGCGTGACGACGACCGACTACGCCAGCAAAACGCGCGACGTACTCGAGCGGATCGCGATCACGTGCACGCACCCCGGCATGGCATTCCCCGGAGGATCGAGCCTAACTTCGGAATCCTCGGCGACGATTTGTTGGAATAGCGCAGACAATGTTCTTCTCGCGATACGCGATGCTGTCTTGACACGTCGAGCGCCAAATTCAAATCAGAAAGTTCCGATAATACATTTAATTAATGCAGAGCTCGGCATTGTTCAAATTGCTTCGGATCAATATTTTTCTTAAATAATTATCCAAATGGCTTCTTGTTAGTCGAATATCTTATTCGAATAATGATTCTTCGTTGTTAAATTATTATATATATTCGTTCGGATAATTCTTTATTGAAATAAATAATTCGCACAATTCATTGTACGAATAATTTATTACAACAGAGATTGTTAAATTATTCAGACAATTGTTGACAGTGTTTATTTTCACGTAATCAACTAAATTTAGAAATTTACATAAAAACAAAAACAGTCAACATTTATTCGCGTATAATTTTATAATAATTTTTTTTACGATATCTTGGAATCGAATTTATTTAGATAAAAATCGATAATAAATAATCAAATTTTCACCGACTCTGAATTAATAAAACCGAAACTAGATCATTCAAATTTGGTAACTTAGACTCTTTTGCATTCGACAAATCCAAGCGACGTTTAATTCAGCTGAAAATTAGTGTCGCCCAAATATGACAAGGCAAGCGTCGTGTCAAGCATCCCGCTTTGCTATTCATTTCGAATCTGTAGGCGTCCCAGTGTCTAGCGAAGTCTAGTGAAGTGGTCTAGGTTGAAGTAGAGAGGTATTGTCTCAGGATCGTGTAGTTCCAGCTGTCACCGAGGCGGCCCAACGGGTTCACGAAAGGTACTTACTAGGGCCTTGACCGACACCCCGGCGAAGACGAGTGCGTCTCTGGTGAACTTCGAGTAACCCTTCTCGCATAATCGAAGATCACCCAGCGACCTTGCTTTCTAGGATCGTCGGGAGCGTCAACGGGAACTCAAGATTAGCGGTAAGTTGCGGATTGATCGCGGGCCTGCGAGCTTTGCGACTTGCTTTTCAAAACCCCCTTTTCAAATTTACCCGAGATTTGTACATTTCCCATAGTCAAATCATTTCCCATAAATCGAATACTTTCTCACGATTTTTTGAAACCATAGATACGTACTTTAAACAATAACAGTGTAACGCGAAAATTATTTTCTAAGAAGCAATAGTAATTAAAAAATTTGCAATTATTTTTTCGGGACCAAATTCTAAATTTTAAATTATCTTTTTCTGGCTCTATAATAATTAAAAATTTTTCGAAGGTAGTACGATATAAAAATTTATTTTATAAAGGTGTTGAGTTGAAGGTCAATTAAAAGTTGCTTCCGCAGGTAGGCAACTTTAATTAGAAGTAGCTTAACGAACCCAAGTCGCAGAGCTCGCGCCCCCGTCGGCGATTAGTATGCTGTTACGATGATCAGGAGTTAAAATTCTTAGTCTGATCGGCGGAACAATCGTAATATCAGTGGAACGCGAAGCAACTAAAACGGAAGTTCGGACATGGCTCATGCAGTATAACGATAATCAACTTGTTAATAGGACTGCCGTTCTCCCGTCGCACACGTGAACGTCGGATGCTGGTGGCATGCTTCGAACGAACACCAATTGCTGTGCCCGTCCGAGAGCACCGATTCGTCCCGAACGAATTGAACCGATTGAACCGTTTATAAATCGAAGCAGCGTCGGCGGACACTCTGAACGGCAAGATCGAAATGTATTGCGCCTCCGTCGCGTCGTGCACGGATTCACTCTGCACACGATACGATCCTTTCTCGTTATCAGAATGTGCGCGCTGCTTCGTTAACTCTGGACCGCAAAAGATTCCTTTCTTAAATCCTGAATCATCATTTCGAATTAGCGGGACCGCCCGTCCACCCCCTCGTTTCGATAAGAGAAGACAATTTTGGTCTCTGTAAGACAATTTTTCTACCTAGAGACAATTAAGAAAAAAAATTAAAGTAAAATAAGATTTGTTAAATTGTTGCGTGAACATCGCTGTAAGCCATTGATTATAGACGTTTTTATATATTAAACGAATTAATTTGATAATAAAGAATTCGAGTTGATTTTAGTTGGATTATATTGCGGTGCACACTATCGATCGAGTGCAATGTTCAAATAATTTTTAACACAAATAATGACACCTGTCGTTAGTGTCTTTACAGACTCAAAGTGAATTTTTAGGAAACCTATCGGGATTAAGAACGCTCTAATCGCGTTGTAATCTTCGGCAGAAGATTGGATTTCAGATAGAATATCATAATTTTTCCTCCGGTCGGTATCGTAATCTTTCTCATTCTTACCTTGATTAATCTCGCAATGATTAGGCTTACGCGATCTTATGCTTACGACGATATTACGGTTTTCTAAAATGTCGCAGGTATTGCATAAAGCTGTAACACGCATTTCATAAATAAGATAATGCGACCAGGTTTAGAGCGACGGGCGGTTCCGCAGATATCATGTTCGCAACTTGAGAAAGAAAACAACATAGAAAAGAGCAGAAACTAATGACTTGATGAATAAAAAGAAACGAACGAGTATATCGATACAAACCTCCTCGGTCTCCATCGCGTGATTCGCTTTCCCGTACGTCGTCTGATCGCCGTCGCTCATGCTCGAGATGTCGCCAAAGCTACGACACTGTTAGTGACAACAAAATACAACTGACAAAAGTGTATCGACAGCCATCGAAGCGGTTTTTTGCCGTTCAGCCGCGCGAACAAGCATCTCGAAAAATAAAAAAAAACAAATGAAAGAGAAGAAAAATAGTAGGAGACAAAATTAATAAATAAATAGATCACGGAGACAGAGAAGTCATCTGTAATAAATGAGAGATATGAGAAAGAAGTAGAGAGAGAGAGAGAGAGAAAAGACAGAGAAAAAAGACAGAGAAAAAGAGAGAGAGAGAGAAACAGAGAGAGAGAGAGAGAGAGAGAGAAAGAGAGCAAAAGAGAGAGAAGATTTAACACAGATAGATATGTAGAAGATCTCGACGCGATATGACCGGTGCACGAGAATCGCGGGCAAATGCGATCGTATCGAACCAAACGTATCGAATACTTGTTACTCACCAGCTGCTTGATCGACACGCCGGTCGCGATCTTTTCCTTGATCGATCGATCCTGCTCGTGGCGAGTCGCCTCCGATACATATGTCTGTGTCTGCATGCACAAAATACAATGCAACAAACCTAGTTCAGCATGCTTCTGTGGGTCACACGAATGGGTGCGACACACACACATACACATACACACACACGCAAACCGACTACTATTACTCGGGTTGTGTGAGAGAAGGGTGGCAAAGGGGGGGTTACGAGATCGAAAACGGGCGGGGGCTTCAACTAAATCTTGATTACGACAGTGTCGAGGACGGCAAAAGACATACGGTGTCGAGCCACAATGATCTATAAAGGGATCTAGCCGAACCGAAAACCCACCCGGATAATTAATCACCCTCTGCAGACGTACGCTTCGAAGCGGATTGATTTATAGATCGCTGCGGATCGGCCCGACCGTACATCGGAACGCTGACTCTACGTGCAAGGTACTTACGGGTCAAATTGAGCAAGCGCTGGTTCATTAATGCTATCGCGGTCTCTTTGACAATGTGCTTGCCAAACAATTCCAAGCAGATAACAGGATGAGTCGAAAAGCTTCGCGAAATTATCGAGAAATACTCCAGGGTGTTCCAGACGAGAGGGTAACATTTTAAGTACCTTAAGACTGTCACAGGTGAAAGATAAACGGTCTATGAACGTATACTGCGATTATTTGTACGAGAAATTTTTTTAAATTGTTAACATCTTTTTAAATTATAACATTCATTAATAACAATAGCGACAAGATTTACGTATTTGCAGCCAATGTTACTAGATTTAGAACCAGTCTTTATAAACTGTTTACATGACTCAGTGATTTACGTCATTTTACATTAGTTATACTTTGGTTCTTGTTATTCTAAAAATTATTGTTTACCCGTGTACGTGAATAAATAAATAAATTAATTAATTAATACACCAGTATTTAATGTACTGATTCAAGAAAGGATGTCCTTGGGGCTTCCTTTTTATCTTACATCGAAAATAATTTAAAATTGTTTCAGACAACGTTGTTTACAAATATAGCACTCTTCATTTGGAACACCCTGTAGATATCCTGAACTCGTCGGAAGCTGTACGTCGTCGCTGTTGCCGGATCTACAGTTTCTCATTTCCGACGTACCCTCGAGAAGCGAACATTTTTCAAAACGAAAAGCGTCGAAAGAAATTCCCTCGGCCGATTATAATAAAATATTAAAAATATTAAACTATTAAATAATCGATTCCGCCGCGATTACCTAACAGCAGGCATTTTTCTGGGAACTTTTACTGGCGGGCTTTCGCCGGCGCACTCGTTACCCCTAACTGCGACGCGAAGAGAGATCGCGTCGTCGCGGCTCGCGTCGCGAATCCGATCGCGGTCAATTTGCTCGGTCGCGCGCGGATGCAATTTCCCCGGCTCGATCCGCGATATTTCGTAACCGTTGCCGCGGATCTACCCGCGCCGCGATCTACCGTTGCCGCGATCTACCGTGTCACCGTGGCTGGGACTTACCAAAGACTTGACGTTCACGTTCGACAGATCGTTCTCGGCCGAGAAATCGAGCGATTCCGGTTGCGTTCGCCGGGAACCGGTGTGCATGCTCGGCTCTCGCAAGTTAGAGTTCTGACAACACAGAGAAACACGTGCCACACTGTACACAGACATGCAACACAACGAATTCATAGGCTCCTCCGGTCCCGTAGGGACACTGGAAAAACTCGTCGAGACACCGAGAGAGACTTCCGGGGCCATTCCATCGACTGCGACACCCTGAGGAACTTCCGGTTCACGAATTCTGGGGGCTCGACCAATTTCGTGGACTACTTTCGGAATATTTTTAGAGAAAAGGCGAATCGAAAATTTGTTTGAAGGACTCGAATAAGGCGGAGAGTGTGTGCGAAAATATTTTTTCGATTTTCGCCGTTTGCAACATGTCGGCGCAGCAGGATTTTTCTTGCGAGTAATAGATGAGGAATTGTTATTTATTTATTTATTTTATTTATAATCTATTAGTACGAAGAGGAATATGAACAATAAGATTTGAAGTTTTAAGATTTGAACAATAAGATTAGGTTAAGTTCTGATGACATTTTGGAAAGATCAATCGAGAAGTATACGTTATCATTGATTATTGGAGTTGTAGGGCAGCAATCCAGTAATATGAAATAAAGTAAAATAAAATAAAATTAAGTAAAATAAAGTAGAATAATGTGTTTAAAAATATTTTTGCACTCTTGAAGGCCTGATCGAGTGTCAATAAAAAGTTTCCGATCCGACATTTTCCAAGAAGGTCCCTGGAGCTGCAGAAGATTGCATCGACACGCTATATAAAATTGATCGTACCGCGAATGTTCCGGGGAAGAAGATTAGAAAATCGTCACGGGGGGTTAGAAAATGGTTTGGTCTCGATCCCAGAACAGTTCAGTCTAGGAACGGCAGAACGAAACTTGAGCGGAGCCGAGAAAAAGAGAAGAATGCCGCCGACAAAGGTATTCCGTTCAAGTATCGAGGATTCCACGGACAGCTAGTCGGCGAACAGAGTAAAACGTAGTAAAACGTAGTAAAACGTAGATAAACGGAGTTTCCCGTGGCCGCTCGTTTCCCGACAGGTTTCCCGGTTGGTTTCCCAGGCGATGGAATAGCCGGTCGCCGTGGCCGAATGGAACGGAAGTCCCGATTTCCTCTTTCGAACGTTGTCGATTCCCTCGCGCGCTCGCTCGGCGGAACAATTACTGCGAATAAGGAAAAGACCGGCCGCGGACACAAAACATCAGACGTCCGGTTCCTCTCTGTCAATTAAAGTGAAAACCCGGTGGAAACTAACCGCGTCGGAACCGTCGGGAATCATGCGAACGAGGAATTGAACCGCGGAGGACTTCCGGTGCGTCGACGACGATCGTCCCTCGATCGGTGGATCGCACACTTCAGCCGCTAATTAACGCGATAACGGTTCATGCAGGTTATTTATACCCACGGTGCGTCTTCTGGCCGACTCGATCCTCGATCGGCTCTCCTCCTGCCTCGAGATCCGAGGATTCTTCCGCTCGGAAGAACGCGGCCGCGTCCTCCTCGGCGAGAGGACAACGCGCGGACGGACCTAATCTCTAATAACCCTGCACGAGAATTGAACGAACACCGATCGCCGCCTCGTCCACTTACCACGGAGATGTTCTCCTTCTCCAGCTCGTTCTTCTTGCTCTTCTTGGTCTTCTTTGTGCGGGGCGTGAGGTTCGGCGAGGCATCGTTCCCGGCGACGCCCTCGATCTTCTTCTTCTTCGTCTTGGTACCGCTCTTCGCCGTCGACGAGGTCACCACGGACGATGTCGTCGTTATTGTCTCCTCACGGCTCTCGCTCTGCGTGAAAAACCAAGGTAATTAGACCTTAATTGCTCGGCATTTGCGACCCCGCGAACCCCCCGCCTGCCCCGGACACATTTTTATTTCACCGTTGTTTATACCCGAACTGGGTCACTCTTTCTTCATCGCGCCCAGTCGGCTCTCTCGGAATAATCGAATCACGTACAACCTGTGTGCAAATGCTTCTCCTAACAATCTTGCTGATTATGCTGAAGCGTAAACGTGCTGTCAACAACCGTGGGACGCGTGTTCTTCAAACGCAGTAAGAGCGTCGCTTGTCCCGTGGAAGCTTTCTAAGAAAAATAACGCTTCAACCATTTCCAGACTTTGAAAGTTGAAAGGCTTAAAAGGACTATACTTTTGCAACTTTATGAGAGACGACGTTCTTGATGGTAAGGTGCTTCCAGCTAAGCTTTTGAGAAATTAATGGGGTGTCCCGCAAAGAACTCATTTTATCAAAGTGCTGCAACGACCGCGGGAAAATGGAATAAAAATAGAATCGACGACTCCACTTCTGCCTCTTTTTCATAATTTTCTATTACGTATTATCCAATATATAAAATTTAAATATAATAATTTATGCTGCGTATGCTTGCATATTCATATATTTTCTTATTTTATATTTTTATCCTACTCTGTGTGGGATCATTGTATTCAACAATAACTATAACTATATTATAATAATAATATTCGATAATGCACAAGACCTTTTGTTATATAACATTTCAGTCGAGCTTCTAGAACGAATTAGTCCGTTTCAGGATACCCTACGTTAAATTCTCCCAGACAGGATCGTGAGGACAGCCTCCGGCAGATTTCGCGAGACTTTGTCGCGAAAACGGAGCCGATATTGTCGTCATTAAAACGCAGCCGGGAAGATTGCCGATCTCGCAAGAACACGTCGCAATAGTTAACGACCGGACTGAGGAGCGTGACGGCCAATTTCCCTAACGACGGAGCACGCGGATATCGCGGAACGCGAGAGACATCCGGAGGGAGGATCCTCCTGGAAAGTTACGAAAGATTGAAAGTGGAGACGCTAATAACAGCGATCGGCGGCGCGACCTCCTTCTGTATGTTTTCCTGCAGCACGGCTGCGTCAGGAGATGGCACCTTGTAATCCTTTTGGTCTTGCACGACGACGACGAACCCGGCGATTAGTATCGCCGTCGTCTCGGGCGATAGACTTTTTCGCGGGCGTCCGCTAAATCAAGGCTGACCGGTGGCCTACTATTTTGCATATTGGAAAGGTGACACTCGAGGCTCGTGTAATTGCACGGGCGGTTTCTACGGCCACGATAGAAAATGGTAACTCGTCTTCCTGCGTGCCTCGAAAGTGGATCGCGCCGGTGACGAGCGATGAAAATCGGGTCGGAATCTCGACCGATCGAATTTTATGCGGAATCGATCGGTTGAACATCCTGCAGCTAACTGCCGGCGCATCTCTGCTCCGAAGATGACAACTCGAGAACCAGGAACGCGAAACGACGCGGCTATTTCATCGGTGGAAACGATCTCGTTTCTGTTTCGCGTCGAAATGAAATCTCACGTTTCTGAAATAAAATTAAAATAAATTCCACGCGGTACTCCGTTGGACGGTTTACGGGACCCGCCGGAACGACAGGTTTGAAATCCTTTATTTACGATTATTAAGGTTGCCAAGATGCGTTACCGAGGAATCGATTCGATACATATTTCGCATGGAACAAATATTACGACAGAAATCACTGAAAATGCGAATGGACAAACGATCGTTGCTCTTGTATAGAGGACAAGGTAACTCGATTTTAGTGCTCCGTAAATCTAGGCGTTAACACGGTCCAGGAAACTGAATTCGAAACCTGTTCCAGGCACGCACCGCAACACTGATCCGCTCTCGCAATATTTTAATCTCTGGATCCACTGAAGGGCGTGTTCCATATCTTAATCGCGGCCGATTTACAATCAGCGGTTTTTGCGGTTTTTAATTATCCGGCTTAGCCGATCGGTGAGGTAACAGAAAATTCCTCGCGGGATCGTCGATGGATCGCGAATATGCGGTAATTAGCGATTCCCATCGTCCGCGTTGAGCGACCATCCTCGAGACAGATCGGGGAAACGATTCGAAACAGGAGCAGCGTGGACCAAGATTTGTAGATCTATTTCTGGAGTCCCGCAATTAGCAACGCCGAACAACTTCACTTCGTTTAACGCACAGATGCGTCCGGGTTAAGAAGCCACGCACAGCCGCTTTCTTCAATTAATAAAACGGCTGAGTTACGAGCCGTGCAGAGCGATGAAAGGGCAAACCGGGTCGCGCATTCCTTTTCCACGCGTTAATAACGTATTAACTGCGGGATGGTTATAGATCGCGTGGCTAACGCTATTCTCAGTCGGCGAATCGCGTCCGTCGCAGATGTTTCGATCGTCTCCTGCATTTTTAATCGCAGGAATAACCGATACAGAGACAATAGCTCATTTGTTCCTCGTTTGAAAAATATAATTAACAGCGGATTTTAATTATAAAGTTGTAATAATTATATTTATTTTACTTTTTCGCTCGCCTTTTAATTTAAGACTGTAACATACAAACTTTTTTATAGCAAGTGATTTAATAGACTCCTTAATACAAGCAGATTTTATGAAAATAAGGGAACGTTTAAATAAAGTTAGTATTCTTACTCTTGTAAAATCAGAAACGTATCATTCATCGTTAATAATATCTTGAAAATTTAGATTTAAAGCGTTCGAAGCGATCCCGATCTGTCAGAATCGCGTCCAAGGTCTAGTAAAATCGTCTCCCTTAATTCCCCAGTCTCCCGCACGACCATAATTAACCGTTTACAAGAAAATCTGCAAATTGGAACGTCTGCTCGTAGCAGAAAGCGCTGCTCGGCGTTGGCGGTGCCTGGAAAACCGGGAAAGTCGCGTAAACGATGTCTGAAGATAAGTAAACGACACCTCGACGAGCTACCGAAACGCGGCCAGCGATTTCTCACGGTGATTTTTATCGTGGTCGTTATGCCTAATGAATTTCCGGCGCGGCGGCGCGGCGGCTGCCGGTTCACGGACGTCGAACGACCGACGAACGAGAGACCGAACAGCCCACCTGACCAACTGTGAACGCATCACTCCGAGAAACTCTGTCCGGCTCACCGGGACAACCTCACAGCGCCGTGAAGAAACGTTTTCGCTTTAATTGAAACGATCTCCGATTACCGTTTCTGTTAAATATTCATGCGCGGACCAGAGCGGATCGGTTCGGTTCCCACTGCGATCGTTTGCGAAGATCGGGGTCTGAACGGTGTTAGTAAACATCGCGGAGAGGTTTCGGTCGAAATTCATATCGAGTTTGCCGAGTTCCTGTGTTAATTGACGGGGAATTGTTTCTAGAGAAACAAACGGTCGCCGCGAAATATTCATGGGACCTGTCCGCGGTCGAGTCCGCTGCCGGCAATGGGAGCTATTATTTCCACCCCTTGTGGCACGGTGTTTGCCCAGACTATGGAGCAACCACAGTTAGTAGACTTTTACTTGGAGTAAAATTGACTGGAGTGCTTTCGTAGATAGCACGTCTGTCGAATTTTATTGCGGATGAAAGATTGCGAGCTTCGTCGACTACGATCGAAATAAATGAACGTCCGAGTTGATGAAAAATGGGTCGTCGGTGTTAAATGGCATTTTAAAAGTGCTCTTAGCTAGTCGTCGCTTGCAACAGTTAGCTGCTGCTATTTTATTGAGAATTGTGCAAGTTATGGTAATTATACTGTGCGTGTTTCAGTACAATATTATATACATAATTTAATAAATATGTTATTTAGAAAATGATGAACGTACTCGTCGAAAACAGCTGATATAAGTGTGTCAACGTAATCAATAGACTGTGGATTTTGATGTAAAATAAAGTCTGTCCAAGACGATGTAAGAAACAGAAATGAAAATAAATTTAAACTGTTTCTTTTAATCGTTTGAATAAACTGAAAATACTATATTACAATATTCTTTCCAATTTTATATTTTAATCAGCATCGAATAAAAGCAGGAAATATTGAACATACTCGAGGTATCATAGCAAGCCCATTTAACCATGAATTATTCCAACAGCCACATCTCCGAAAAAACTATATGAAAAATTCATCGTCGAAGTCCCCATATGAAACAATTCCGCCCAGCCGATCTCGCGAGCATTTCCGCTCGTTGCCCGTAATAATGACGTCTCAGGTGGACAGAGTCAGCAAGACTCGTCCATGGTTAATTACGCTGCCAGCGAAAGTTAGCGAACGAAATTCATTTCGATTGTCTGGTTCTTAATGAAGAGATCTCTGGCGCAGGAATTAGTCGCGAGAATAGTCTGCGGTTATCGCGATCTTCTTATTAGGCGATAAGACCGGTCGATCGGCACAATGGTTCGTTACCGGCGTCTGCGACGAGAGATCCGCGTCGCGGGTTCGCGCGTGCACGGGCGCAAGGGACACGTAATTACGGGCGACGTAACTCGAGGAACCCGATTCGAGCCCGCGATTACGCTCGCATTCTTCCCGAAAGCCGGCCGAGCACGTTTCGAAAGTCACGGAGCCGCGCGCGCCAAGTGCTGCGGACCGTATCATCGCGCGTTGTAATTAATATCTGGCGTTGAGGCTTCGCCTCTCGAAGGCATCGGCAGCGATCGAAGACGATCGGACCGATCGACAGTCGCGATGAAAATTTAGATGGTCACGGTGAATAGGAGCTGCCTCTTTCCGCCGGCCTTTTCGTAACACCACTTTCTAAACCCGGCCGGCGCACCGCGATGCTTCACTCTCCTTATTTTTGGATCCACCGTGACGATTATTATATGATCGACCGTTCGATCTTCGTCCGGCAGATGGTTTACTCTCGCAAGACGTCCCGGCTGATTAATCATGCATCGCTGATTTATCGGCGAATTTATTCCGGCGATTTGAATTACCTAGTCGACCGTAGAATACTACCGATTCAGATGTTATTCGAATTCCAGAAACTAGATTTTATAGAGTCGGTTTATTCGAGCAATCGAGTCTTCGCCACTGACAGCTAAGTAGTTATTTAAATCGCAAGACACGGCGATTTTATAGGAACATTTTATCCCGACAAGAAGCGCTCTGTTTTATTATTACATTGCGCCGAGAACATCACGGCTCTCCTCGTTATAAGAATTAAACGTGGTAAGAGAAGCAACCTGACTTTGCTCCCAGTCATGAAGTTGGAAACTGTTGGCGATAATCTTTATCGAAATTATAAATTTAGTAATCTCTTTCGTTCGCATTAAATTCTGCAATATGATCGAAGCAGATTCTCAGGACGTTTTATGAAAATCGTCGAGCAATAAATATATCGAGCTGAAACGGCGAGTACGGCAAACTCGACTGAAACTTTCATTCCGATCTGCCTTAATTAACTAGATTGCACGAGGCTTCGTGCAGCTTGACTCTTATGCCAATAACCTGATACCTAGTTTCAACCTTCGTTCACCACTTTTCTTCCACTATTCGTTGAACCTCCAGATTAAATATGCCAACAGAAAGCTTCCGGTGTTCGCAGGAAGATTCTAATCTGAGACACACCTGCGCGCAGAACTGTCTCCTAGAAAGTGAGAAGACCGTGCTGCGGCCACTTAGACGAGACGACGCTTCGGGCTTTCAGCGACGTGTCGGGCACGTCGGACGTTCAGCCGGAGAGACGGAAGCGTGGTTCACACACGTACCGCGGAGAATCGGCGGTTCCATCACGCGAACCACATCGATGCGGCGGTTTCCCGCGCGTTGCCCTCGCTAACGATTTCGGCGGCCGCTTCCGGCGTTCCCGGACGGATCACACACCCGCGCAAACACCGTTACACAGACGGAACGTACACACTGTTGCCGGAAAATCGATCTCGGGAGTCGAAGCGCGGACCAGACGCGAGCACCGGCCACCCACTCAGAACGACAGCGCGCGTCTACCTTGGCAACGAGGTCGACGAAAGCTGACGGAGGAACGTCGGTGAGCGAACACTACGAGGAAGGAGACGGAAGACAAGGGAGCTTGATGAAAGGTAGGGGAACTTGTGGTTCCCGACGTCCTGGGACCCACTGCTGGAAAAAGTGTAATTGTCGTTCAAGGTAAGGTTCGCCAATTCGATAAGAGGCTCTCGTTCCAGCGATTGCTTTTTACCATTTTCCGAGACTCACGGACCGTTTCTAATTTTATAGAAATGTAAAAATGTTTGAATTCATTCTAGAAGACTGTCTGCGGTAGTGGATACGTTTCTGATGGCAAGTGAAGATCGAAAGTGAGTTCACGATGTATGAAGTGATAGTTTCGAAACGTTTAGTGAGAATAACTGTTCTTCCTTGATTATATAATTATTATATATGAAATACATTAGAGGGCGAGCATAAGAACGTCAACAATGAACACCTATTCCATGCAATAATTTTTGTTCAACTTTTACAGATTGCATTTAATTATTATTAAATAAATTACAGTATCGGACTGTCTGACAGAAATGTCGAAAATTGAGCCTATGTTTTTACTATTTAACTTAATGTTTCTCTGAGAATGATTTAAAATAATCCGACAGTGACAGTGACCCCTTTCTATCGATCATAATAAAGAAAGCTATTCGAATAAAATTATACTCTAAGAATTCACTCGAATAAAATATCATTCGAAGAGTTCATTCGAGTGGAATTATAATCGAAGAATTTATCTAAATATATTTTTAATGGAAGAATTTATTCGTGTAAAATTTTAGTAGAAAAATGCCCAACTCTACCTACGTATACAATTTCTACAAGGATCGATTAAGATGAGACTGACAAAAACCGAGGGCCCAGAAACGTCAAACGAGGAGCTCGTCGAAGAGGAATCGGCGGGACAAGGTGCAAAGGATAGTGTCGAACGATCGAAGACCAAGTCCTACCTTGTTGATGATCATCCTCGTCGATCCTCTGCGGAGGATCGCTCGTCGACCGGCTGGATCCACGGCTCCGAAGATGTCTGGGCTCGCGAGTCCCAGGTTCAGGAAACTCGGTGCTCTCCAAAGCGTGGACAGCCGGGAGGAAATCGTGGGGATAAGGTGGATTTCCGCGATTGGCCGTTTCCACCGGACACGGGGAGACGGTTGGCCGCGTGCGTGTTGGCCAGGTGAAACACACGAGGGGAGCGGAACACGGTGCTCATCGGGCAGAACGAAAGGTGCCGGGCCCCCGAGATCCAGCAGCAAGCGGAGCCACGGGATTGGTCGCCGGTTATAGTCGGCGGTGTAGTGGTCGTTTCGTCGTTTCACGAAAGATCGACCTCGATATCACACCGGCCGAGCGTGTTTCACGTAACACGCGCGCCGGTTTTTTTCTTTCGGAAAATCGGATCCTGACACACATCGGGACTCTGCCCTGGAAACCTGGGGACCTTGACCGGTTCTGGCTCAAGGTCGCCGGACGAAAAGGATCCCCAGGATCTGGACGACCTCGTTCTTCCAAACGAATTCAGCGAAACAGCTGTCGTTAACCCCTCGCAATGTTATGAGTCAGAGATAGATTAATAATGCATTAATATTAACAATCCGCGAAACACGAATATCATTTGTCTTTACTAAATTGAAAGAAGATTTGATTCTTCTGTCACCAAAATCTATATTTTAATAATAAATCTTATTAAATTGAAAAACATATTACGGTGAAGCGCATTGCAATATTGTTTTGCTTTTGGCGCATAAACAAATGAAAAAATATACGGAGGAAAATAAAATAAAGAATGCATAAGAAAAATAGGAAATACAGAAATAAATATTACATAAGTCATAAGAAATGAAATTAACGTTTTCGTTGACGCAATACAAATTTTTATCGTATGATAAAAAGGTCTGCTACGGTCAAGAACAATTTCTTAACCGATGCAGTTATGAACAAAAGAATCGTAGCGCAAGGGGTTACGGAATCCTGAATGATTTGCCTGTGATTCACAATGGTGAATAGCCTCGTACGAGAGACTTTGTAGTTGGAGCAATAAATCTGATAGCTGGAGGTACGTGAAATTATTCGATCGTTTACTCAGAGTACTCAAAGAAAAATGAAAGTGAAAAACACCGTTGCCCACAACTTCGCAATCGTTTCTTTACGATCTCTCTTCAGGCGCTAAACGTGCCTCGAGTGTTCATTTTCTCCTCTTTCACTCTAAAATCCGAGTTCATTGCCCATGAAAGAAGTAATTAAACTGCTAGAAAGGAGAGTACTATAACCGGATAATTCCTGGTGAGCGGGCCCTAACCTTTAGCTTCGGCTCCAAGCTAACAAAGCCGAAAGGTCATTCGCAACGTCTAACCAGCGGCGCTAGTTCGCACGGCTCGCGAACTCGGCAAAAGTGGTTGCAGTCTCAAAATCGCCCAGCAGAGATTACAGCGAAATTCACGACGGTATGGCGGAGTCCCACGACCGAAAGATCGCGGCTGTTCCTGCGGAAACTTTCCTTTTCCGGAAGGAGAAGTCCATGGACGAAGGCAGCGCGCGTGAAATGGCCAATCATCCCGTAACGCTCCCCTCGTTCGCCGATAAGAAATCAATGGAGCCGTTCGTGCGTCGTCCCGACAACAAATGCCCGCGATACACACTGCTGAACCCGCGGGATAACGTACCAGAAGAGAAAGGAATTTCGCACTTCGATTGGTAAACGATGAACACCGATAACGGACCGCGGTGCCTCCATGTTCATCGCGAAACGAATCTGCGTACTCGCTAAATTATACCACGGATGCGCATCGCAGTGCTGTCGATAATATTTTGCGAACAAAAGATGTTTCCCTTCTCCGTACTTTCATGAATGTAATGAAAGTGAAAATTTGCATGAGGATATCTTCCTTTTAGTTTCCCGTGCAATCATCTCATTTGCAGCTGCGATATCATTTCTAAAACCAGATTTCAATTCTTTCGCTTATAGAAAATCATCCCTTAATTTACCTCCACCTGTTACGTATATTATTTCGCGACTGAATCATCAACAGACTTCTCCGCATTTTTACAAAAGTAAAGTAAAAATCTGTGTAAGGAATTTTTCTTTTTAATTTACTATAAAATCATCCCTCTTCAGCTACACTGTAATTTCTACCTCGTCCAATCCTAAACAGTAAGAAAAAAGGCCATAGAATTTTGCTCTTCTGTTTGTCGGAAAATATGTTTAATGTTTATTATAATTCTTTCGCTTCCAAAAAATCGTCCCTTAATTTTCCTCCAATTATCTGCGTTATCATTGCAACCGAACCAACATCGAACTTTTCCACACTTTCATAAAACAATGAAAGCAACAATCTGCATAGAGATTTCTTTTCCTTTCATTTCCTATGAAATTATCCCTCCTCCGGCACACGGTATAGTCTCTAAAACGCCTTCTACACACTAGGTATGCCAAGAACAAAGCAAGAACGGCGTAATTTCGCTCTCTTGTTTCCCAGAAAATCATCCCTTAATTTCCCTCCACCTGTTGCTCAAGACTTTGCGTACAGGGTGAGGTAAAAATAGTCCGGGGTTCTAATGGTCCACCGATCGAGGGTAGGAAACGATGTTTACGGCTGCGAAAACAGTGCGCGTTGGGGTGCGAAGGAAGATGGCGGACGCGGGTAGGATCGAAGCGGAACAATTGTGGGCAGCAGCAGATCGATCCGTAGGACGCGCCGCGACCTCGATCTTGGTCGAGCCAGTTCCGAGCGGAATAGGTTACTCGGAGCAGACGATTACAGTCGGCGTGGTCATTGAACCGGCTTGCCTGATAACTCGGTTTCGTAGCGCGACGCCTTGATAAACGAGCGGATCGCTTCCGGTACGCGCGGACTGCTCGCGCGCTGAATTATCGCGGAGCTTTCCACCGGCGCGACGTCGGCGAGCAGCGTTCGACTGTTTAACTTCACGGCCGACACTGTTGTGACTGGCAGCGTCGATCGATAATGGAGTTTGTTGTTGACTGTGTTAAGCATCGTCGCCGATGATGACCGAGCGTCAACAATGCTCCTGTAACCCTACACTCGCGGTATACCTGCATCCTGCGTCCGAAAATAAAAGTCTGCGACGTCGACCGGATTAATTACGCTCTTACAGGCAATTATTTAGTCCGTCGAGACGCCAGTGAACACGTGTGCAAAACGCAGAGCTGGGAAAAATAAATTTCTCGAATAATGAACAAACTGTAAATATTAGATCTACCTAAAAGTTCTCCCCGTGATGTGCAAATATGTATAATAAATTGTTCTTACGTTTAATAATATTTATTTACAATATTATTATGACCTCTCGCCAGCGTGACAGCAATTTGTAAACACTATTTTTTAAAAGTATATACATGATCTAATATTTTATTTTTAGTTCTAATATTTTCATTTTATCATGTAAGACAGAATTTGTCTATGCGACTATTTCAAAGATAGTTTATTTGCCAAATTCTGTATTACATGAGAAGGTACAAATATTTATAGTCTATTTAATATTTGAAAAAGCTATTTTTCCTCAGGTAAAGTGATGGGTGCGCCAGGTGTGTACGCCAGTCTCCGCATAGTGCCAACACTTTGAAACTCGATTGACCACTGTGCCGACCACCTTTATTGGCGTTAATCCTGGTTTCCCGATGACTAAGACCGTTTCGCAGGTGCTATATACGGTGTACAAGTCGTCCGTCGTGTTTTTCGGCTCCCGTTACCACTAAATCCCGACGGGTAGCCGTGAACTCGATTCGCCGTCCCGTCGAATGGCGGTCGCGTGTCGTATTCTTGCCGGTGTCAATGGAGAGAAATAACAGAGGACGAAAGTGGTTACGCGTTGCTGCGCGATGTCAACCGACCAATTACGCCTTTGTCGTTTAATTAGACGCGCCGGCGGCGGCGGCGGCTCGGCGTTCTCCAGCGGGACCATTCAATCCTCCGACAGCCATTGTTCCCGCCTTTCGTCCGCGAATAGTTTAATCGACGCGTTCACCGCGCGAAACGACGGATAAAAGCTCCGGCCGTGAAAATGAATGAGCGGTCTCATTTTTATTACGTCTTGGCGCCGTTCATTCAGATTCCTCGACATCGCAAATTCTACGCGGCCGCCTCTCTATCTCACGGAAATCTCGTCGTGTCTGTTCCGGAACAGCTCCACGAAGTATTAAAGAAGATGTTCTTGTCTAAAACCTTCACAAAATCTTTATTATTTCATTTCCTAAAAGCATATGCTCCCAAAAATATTGTACTCGTTTTTTGCTAATAAAAAAGCCGGAATTATAGCAAAAGACGATTGCTTACAAAGCTCTGTATCATCACCTATTTCGATTACCTCTCGTAAAAATTTGTAAATAACATCGAAAGACTAACAAATATATATATGAAAAACGCCGATGCATGAAGTCGCATAGTTTTCTCATAAAAAAATATCGAAATAATCGAGAAAACGCGATGTAGGCTAAAATGTTCTCCTAAACCCAAGATTGCGTAATGAAACTTAGATATTCGAGATTCGACGGCAGATATTATGTAATACCGTATTAATTGACGAGCATCTGTGCAACAATTGGGAAACGTGGAATCCGAGTGAGAAGCGCCGAGTCGATCGAAAAACACGGTACCGCCCGATTACGATGTAACCAGCGAATTAATGAGATTAATTATTACGCGAGCGAAATACGCGTGGGAGCGCGAGCGCACGGTGTAATTGGTCTTAGGCACCGGCAGGAAAGCCGGAGCCGGAATGGCTCGTTTGCAGGAATTACTCAACACCGCGGAGGAACGCGAATAACGCCGGAGCTCTTTGTAACTCGACGCGGCTGCCATCGATTCAGCCGATCGCTCTCAATGGGAATTAGTTTCGAGGCTGCTTCGAGCCCCGCCGCGTCTACAAAGGATCCATATCGGAACCGGTAGTTGGAAAACTTTAAACTGCTTTCCTTCCGTCGGAACTCCGAGCAACCCCGATAAGAAAGCCTCGCTCTTGTAGCGTGCTTTAAACTTTTAGTGAGATTCCAACGAGTCTGTGTCCACATTAAAATTAATACTGTAGAAACTTCTGATCTTGTGTCTACAATTATCTCGCCTAGAAATACTGCACAAAGCCGAATTGCTCGTTTCACTCTTGCAGAATGTATCTCAAGGCTCGGATTTGTAATATTTGTGCTAATGGATTTGTTCTTTGGAAGATCTAGTTAGGTAGGTCGATCTAGTTAGGTAGGCCCTTTGTCTTGATGGATACAGAAATTAGATGCCGCGAGTCCTGTCTAAAGGATCAACGATTTAACTATTCCATTTCAGAATTAATAAATAAAATAATTCTTTATTTTAAAATATTATGAAGTGAAAGTCAGAGGACTCGGATTCAAAGAGACTGCTTTCTGAAGGACCCTAAATTAGCTACTCGAAGATAGCACTCTCTTCGAAGGATCTACGATGTCAGGATCTACTCGATGTCACCACGAATAAATAATGGTTCTCCTTAAAGAGCACAGAATTGATCTACCTTAAGTCAGCACCCTGAATTTAGCTAGCATCAAGACAGCATAAATAAGATACTCCAAGTCGAAAAAGGCGTATTCAATGTGCCCGCTTTCAAAGGAACGTCGCTACTAGATGTAAGTTCAGTTAAAAACGCAACTGCACAGCAAATCACGCAACAGAAAGCACTCACAGAGACACCGAAGCGCAGGCATCGTACCTTTGCCGATCGTGATGCGATCCTGATCGCCGTTGCACGGTGGATTAGTAACAAAATAGGCAAGACTTACGTCGCACGCGTTAGACACGTCGCTGGTCTCGTCGTCCGGAGTGGCGAGAGGCGCGCGAGAGTTCAAATCAGGAGTCTCGGCAGTCTCGTCGATGAGATCGGAGTCGGGGCCGGTCTCCGGGCACTTGGTCTCGGAGAAGACGGTCGCGTTGCCATCGGACACGAGCGCTTCGGTCTTCTCGATGAACGTCGGCTCGGAGACTGACAGCTCGCTGGACGATTCCGCAATCGCGTTCTGCTCGTCCGCGATATCGTTCGCTTCCTCCTTGACCTCCTCCTCTCTCGCCACCTCGTCCTCGTCTATCAAACTCTGCACCGGAGGCTCCGACTTCTCCGAAGACAGACCCTCGAAAGCCTGGACCTCGTCCTGCAGACGTTCCGCGTCGTTCTCTTCGCTGAGGACGCGGCGCTCGGTGTCTATGAACTCCTGGGTGCTGGCTGCGTCCGTGGACGCGTCCGAATTGCTCAAGGTTACGTCGTCGAAGCTCCTGGACTCGACAGTGTTGACCGCCTGCGCCTCTTCCTCGATCTCCTCGATCTCCTCGATCGGCCTCTCGGGGATCGAGCAGTCCTCCGGGTCCTCCGGAATCTTCTCATCGACCGAGCTAGAGGACTTGTCGTCCAGAGACACCTTCGACTCCTCTTCGACCGGGAGCTCGTTCACGTCTTCGACGTCCTCCTCTTTCCCGGTCTCCGGCATGACAGGCTCGAAAGGGTCGTCGGGCTTGTCGCTCTGAATCAAACACGACCCGTCCTCTAGTTCTCTAGCAGTACAGGACTCGGGGCTCTGCTGGCAGAGGGTCTGGTCAAAGTTGTCCGAGAACTGTCCAGCCTGCTGCCCTTCCTGAAATGTTACCTGCTCCGACCAGGTATCCGACGTGTCCCTGCTGAGGTCCCCGCCGAAAGTGGTCTCTGTCTGCAAGAGATCCGCGCCCTCTAGGACCTTTCCCGACACCTCCTCTTCCTCCTCGTACTTGTCCACGCATGTGACAGGTGTCGCAGAGGTTACCTGGTCCGAGAGAACGTCCTGGATCGATTCGTCGGCTAGATGGGGCATCTCCGAAGGCCTGTCTTCGGCATCCGGAGCACGGCTGGCAGGATCGTCGACGGGACACGAGGCTTCCTCGTCCTGGCTCCGGTGGAATAGCCTGCCATCGTCGCGCGCAGGCTGGTCGACATCGTCGGCGTCTGTTTTCTGGATGACGATCGCGCCGCCAACTTCCGGCTCCTCGGTGAACACCTGCTCCTCTTCCTCCTCCCGGAAGTCAGCCAGGATCGGCTCCGGCTGCGCGTTCTCCCCGTACGAGGACCCGGAGATCTTGGTATCCGGCGACACGTGACCGTTCTGGTAGCTGTACGGTTCCTCGATCAGCGAACAGTGCTCGGCCTCCATGACGATGAACTCGGTGTTCATGTCGAAAGTGTCCTGCCGCCTGTCCAGCACGATCCTCTTCACCGTTTCCGGCTGGTTCGTCGAGGGCTCATCCTCTTCCTGGTCCGTCTCGACCACGGTGTCCTGCTCCGCGTTCGAGCTGATCCTCAGCGCCAGCTCGCTCTCGATCAGCTCCTGCAGGCTCTTGTCGTCCGTGTCTAGCTCGTTACGCGTGTTGTTAGTCAGGATTAGGTCGTCCTCGTCGTCGTTGGTCTCGCACAACGATATTAATTGATTGTTACTGGCGGTTAGGTTATCCAAATCGAGCAAACCGTTGTTAGACTGCACACCGCACACCTCGTTCTTCTTGTTACTTACGACGCTGATCGACTTCTTCGTCGCCACCTCCGCCATTATGGCGCGCCTCGATCCTCCGACAGTCGCACCGTGGACACCTGCAATCAGATCACAATTCGTTAGCTTTTATCCATTATTAGAGCAAACTATTATTATTATTAGTATATTAAGCGATCGTTATATCTAGACTGCGGATTTTATGGATTTAAAAAAATCAGTAGTTACATTTAAAACAGTATAAAGGTTCATTTAAAATATCAATGCTGGTATTACTTTTAATCTACTAAGACGATCCCAAATGGCACAGAGACGTCTTTAAGGCGTCTAAAAGATCTGGTTAGGATATTTAGAATGTCTTAAAGACGTCTCGAATGCCTTGTGAAAAGCCTACGGACGTCCTAGAAACGGCCTGGGTTACAAATCAAGACATATTTAGACGTCTTTAAAACGTCCTTTAGACGTCTTAAAGACGTCTTATGGACAACATATGAACCCAAGTTGGACGTTCTTTTAACGTCTGATATAAGACGTCCATTTCAGGGTGTAAGACACTCAGATCTAAAATTGTTCTTTTTATTTCTTACAACGAATGCAGATAGTTTTTACTTTGCAAAATATCCACAGTCTAGTTCTATCACATCTCTTCCTCATTTCTCGTCAATCGTAATTCCATACTCTCCCGTCAAATATATCTGTACGCCTCTATTTAGTGCGATTCATACCGTACATTCTGCTAATGGGTTTCGCCTCGAACAAATGAATAAATAAAATAACGATTTCCCTCGCATAACCATCACGACACGCGAGACGCGGCCCAGAACGCAACGAGTCCCGAAAGAAACGACGTCGGGGTTTATAGTTGCGAGAAGATGAGGCCCGCCGCGAGTGGCCCCATAAACGTAACAGGGAGTCCTGTTCGTTGTCCGACCAAGAGTCGGGGCACCCGAGCTTCGTCGAAGGAATTCGAGAGGAACCGAAGGCCTGTTGCGTTTCCTTGATTTACGGGACGCGAATAAATAGATCGAATGCACGGCCATTCACGGGGGCCACGCATCTCGGAGCGGGTCAGATCGGTTTCAATATTCGGTGGCGTCGCGCGCGAAAGAAGGTCACCGGGTATTTCGGGACCAACAATTTTCTCGGGCTTAATTAAGGGGCGCAGGGGGGAGGGGCGCGGGTCTTAATTCGTCGACCGAATTAGATTCCCCGAGATTGCTTGGGCTGCGAATACCCGCGCGATTGCCTTTACGAATCGCGGACGATAAGGTGGAAGTATGGAGGAGCTCTTCGCAGCGTTCGCGCTCGAGGTGCGGCAGTAAGTATGCGATAGGGCTTCGGAATTAGATTCCCTGGATAGAAGTGCAATGGAAATGGCGAATGCGATTTGTTCTTCTGACTGTACATTTTTTAAAAAAATGGAGACTTGAACCAAAGACACAAGGAACGCATGATGGATTTTTAGATTTAAATTATTGCTCTGGTGCCTTTATGATGTAGACTGAGATTGTTGGAACAAAGTTTTATAGCGTAAGAGGGACTAATACGGACAGAATACCTTCCGGACCCAGCAGAGGTTAATTTTGCATCGGAAAATCAACTATTTTATCAGAAAGTGGTGAAATATAATTGTCTGAACAGAATTTTAGGTTTCAAAGAAACTGATGGAATGCCTGTTGGAGTCTAATTATTGCAAACTTGATAAGTTTAGTAGACTGCATGAATTTTTAAATAATCGCATTAACGTATATTAACCTTTGGCCTGCGGTTACCGGGTCATTCCGACCCAGTGTATTTAAGTCGACACAAAATACAATTAAATAAATGACTACTAGATTATATACAAGAATAACATAACGACTGATAAGTCTGAAAGAAATATCTTCGAAAATATCTCTATAAAAATTGACGAATAAATTAGAGGGTCGTTATATGCATCATCGATCGTGTAGTTGTGAAATTGGTGCGCCATCCGAGGGTTAACGACGACTGGTTTAAAATTGCGACCGCCTCGGCTACCATTATCCGTTTACGGGTTAGGTAATGGGTTAAAATTATTATTGGACCGGACTTATCAGAAAATCGAGCCGAGCATGAATGAACCATGTTCCAGGATGTTTGTTCAAAAGAATCCTGCAGCGTCCTCCGCCGTACCGAATCGGAATCAGCCCGCGGGGGTGTCGGATGCTGGTGGTTATTAATAATCCCGTGTATTTGGACGGCGCTCCGTCAGAGCATCCGCAGTCCGGCGATTACGAAAGTATGCAGCCGGAGATCCTTTCCTGAAACGGCGACGCCGACTATTCTTAGATCGCTCCGCATTCGGTCGGACAAGGAAATCTATTCTTCTCGGGGGTCGCCCTGCGGTAATTCGCGGCAGCGTTTTCTGTCCGCGAGCGAGCGCGTCGCGGCCCGTCGTCTCGCGTCGCGCCGGGTCGGGTCGCGTCGCGTCGCGGCGACAGGAATACGAGGCACTTTCCTCCGAGGGGCTGATCCGAGCCGACAGCTCGAGTTCTCCGTCCTCCGCGGAGGCGCGAGCACACGGACGCGAAATTAACGGAAGATACGGCCGCATGGAAGACAGGAAGCGGTGTGCAGGCCAGCGTCGTTGGCTGCCAAGCCAAATCCCCCTATTATTAGCCATTCCGTGCGGCCGCGTATTTATGCCGTACCGACCGAACGTATTTCGAAAATGAAACCTGAAACTGCTCAAGGATACTCGGACGCTTCCTGGAGTCCGCCGCGGGAACGCGCTTCCGCGTCGCGAAAGTCGGGCAGACTTCGTTTCGAGCGTGATCGACTTTGGAATTGCATCAGTAGACTGTTTCAAAATATGTTAATTCTCATTGTATATGTAAAGAGGGTGGGTTTGCATCGCTTTTTATCACAATTGTCCCATCGTGTTGCAGGTGGAAAGAGCTTTTATTCTACGAACACACGTCGGACCGAATGGACGCAATTTATTTCAAGATGAGAGACGAGGACTAACAAATACAATTTGATATAAGTTGATCTAGATAACAATTCATCCGAATAAGATGTTATTCGATCGAAATGCCATCAGTTCTTGCGACAGTATTTGGCGCAAAGTGCAGCAATCTTCCGATGCGTTATTACACCATGCGTTGGTTCAGTTCTTCGAGCATCTTCGAAGTGGACGAACGGGACGTACTTATGCTAGGGCCCAATATAATGAGCATCTGGCCCGAGCGTGTCCAAAGAAGTGCAAAAATTCGCCAACAAGAAGAAATTCCTAATGGCCACGGTTATGATTCCGTTAGCCACTGTCGCGGCGTGTTTCCAGGGTATCGGGTCTAGGCAAAACCACGCGGAAACATGCGTTCGTCTAAAGCGGTCGTTAACGAATACCTAACTGTCTCGTCAACGGCGCCGATCCATCGCAACGTTGGTTATCGCGGCTCTTGAACGGCACCGATCGCTCTTTCGTAATTACCGCGCCGCCGGGAGGGGGAACGAGCTTCTGGTTCCGGTAGCGGAACAGGCTGCGCTCGGTGTTTCTGCAAACAGCTGGAAAACGGAATCGCGTTTTCCAGCGGTTGGTAACGACTCGACAAATTCCAGGGGATACGGTTGCCGGCCGGCCACGGTTTATAAACAGAGAAAGAGACCGGTCTTGATCGCCTCTTGCTCGCTCACTCTCTCTCTCTCTCTCTCTCCCTCTCTTTCTCTTTCTCTCACTCATTCTCTCGCTCATTCGCTCACTCACTCACTCACTCACTCACTCACTCACTCACTCATTCGTTCACTCACTCACTCACTCACTCACTTACTCGCTCGCTCTCTCTCTCTCTCTCTCTCTCTCTCTCTCTCTCTCGCTCTCTCTGTCGTCTCTCTATCTTCATCTATCGTTTTCTCCGTCTGCCTCTAGCATAAACCGACGCGGTAAAATTAGAAAGTGCACTCGGAGAAGAGCGCAAGCGCCATAGCAGCGACGCATGCGCGCTCGCAGCGCTGCGCTGCGTGATATTTAAAATCGCGCGGACGATGGTTCGTCGTCGCCAGCCGGCTCTTAAAGTCTTTCGCGCGCTGCCTCCTGTTTAATTTAATCTTCCTCCTCGTCTTCTTCTTCTTCTGTCTTTCTTTCTTCGATTCGTTGCTCGGCGATGCCTTCTCCCCCTTTCTGTTCGACTTGCTCCCTACCACCACCGCCGGACGCATCTCTTTCCCCCCTTTTTCGCTCTTTCTTTCTCGCGTCCCTCTCTTTCGTCCCGCGTTTCTCCGAGGTCGTTCTTCGGGTTCACGACCGGGACTATAGAAGAGACCGATCCCTTCTCTCTTTCTCCCGGATCGCGGCTACTCTCTCGTTTCAACCTCTCTCTATTTTTAGAATGACACACTACCGCGATTCAACGACGCGCGAGCGCGAGCGAGAGAAGTGAGAGAGCACTTCTCTCTCTATCTCTCTCACTTTCTCTCTCTTGCTTTTGCTCTCGCTATCTCTCTCTCTCTCTCTTTCTCCTCCCTCTTTGTTGCTCCTGCCGGAAAATCCTCTGCCCAAAAGCGGCCGCGAACGAAAGCGACCGCGAGACTTTTCCCCTCCATTCATCCGATTCCCGATTCGATCGACTCCGCCGCTGAAAAACACCAGAAATGGCCACATCGACCTATTTAGTCGCGTCTTCGATCCTCGAGATCGATCAGCTGATCGAGGACCTTTGGCTTTTCTAGGAGAGATTGGAGAAACTTCCTGAAAAGTGCCGCGCAATTGCTAGATACATCGGAGAAACTCTACAGATCTGCCGAGGTCTTCTTCCTTATGCAACCCCTTTACTGCAGTCTGTTGTTACCCGTTTTGCGGTGCATTCTGTGGTGCATAAATCTGTGGGCGCACAGTCGACGCTTTCCTCTTGTGTGTCATTCTTCTCCTCGGTCATTTATGAGGCGTTCGATCGCATTTCCTTGCCAATGTTGCTTCCTCTTGCTTCTGCATTTATTATTATCGTCGTTACCGGTATAGTAATGGGTATTCGTTTATATAATGAATAAACAAATAAATCAGTTTGAACACTTCGAATACGTCAAAACCGGCAGAAGACGGCAGCGCGCGTCGCACGGAGTCGATATAATTGATTAGGTTCTCCGACACAGCCGTCAGGTGAATCAGTCTCGATTGGGAGAGGAGGTTTCCCATGATTTTATCGCGATTGCGTGGCGGGAGGCTGCGGAGATTAGAGGAGAAGATACGAAACGAAAGCGCAAGGTTCACCGGTAAATTGCAGTATCATGTACTATTTGCACAATCATTCCTCGCGCCGCAGGCAGCCCGCGCGGGTGAACGTACGGCGAGGGTGTCTGCGCCTTTTGTCTCATTTCTCCGGCCACTCGCAGTGTTGCAACCGCATTATAATTGCGCGGCCCGACGAGTGCACCAATTCGCGTGACGCGCCGCGCCGCGCCGCGCTGTTCTGATTCGGTTTGCGTGGCAGATTTTATTCGAGCCGCCAAGAAAATTCCCGCCGTTCCGTTTGCGCAATCGAATCGCTCGCGTGCACTCCCTCGGTCCACTGCTTTCCGATAACTAACAAAAGCTTAGATCAATCGGCACCTAATTTCGACATCCTAATTTCGGATCGCTTAGACGTTTCTTTCAGTTTAGTTCCGCCTGGTGTGAAAATCGAATGATTAAACAATTTAAAGATATTTTTTATATTTATGTATTCATTTATATATGGATCTATATATTTATATTTATATATGAATTTATATAGTTATATTTATATATTAATTTATATATTTATATTTGTACATTAATCTATATATTTATATTTATATATTAATTTATATAGTTATATTTATATATTAATTTATGTATTTATATTTATACATTAATCTATATATTTATATTTATACATTAATCTATATATTTATATTTATATATTAATCTATATATTTATATTTATATATTAATTTATATAGTTATATTTATACATTAATCTATATATTTATATTTATACATCAATCTATATATTTATATTTATACATTAATCTAAATATTTACATTTATACATTAATCTATATACTTATATTTATATTTACATATTAATTTATAATAATTAATTAATATTTATAATAATTCGCTAAGCGTAAACCGATGAGTCTTCTCGAATAAAATATGATCCCGAATGAAACGCGCAATTTTGTCTCTAGATCACCCTCGCGACACATAAGGGGGTCAAGAGAGATCCAGAGTGATCGGAGCAGGGGTCAACGGTCCTCAGACGGGATCTTCGACAGCTTGACGATTTCTGTTAATTTAATAGGCGGATCGAAGGTGAACCAGGCCCCGTTTTCGACGGAAATGGCAAGGAGCGGCAATTAACGGGCGCGTTAATTGACGAATTTATGTAACCGATGCGGCGAGTGAAAGGGATCGATTACCGGTGTCGTCGAGTCGCCGCGCGTCCCCCCGTGGATTTATAACCGCACCGGGGACCACACCTGAGTCCGACGAAGACGTAATCGATAATGGAGACCCCGCTTCCGTGTTTTAATTCGCGTCCACGCCCGGCCGATCGACGGCACTTCGATTCCGGCTTCGGGGAACCTTATAGACGATACACTTGGACGGGATGCGTGCCGAGACTCGCATAAATCTTTCCGCGCAGGTTGTACGCTGCTACCATAACCGGAATCCAGGTGAACGTGACATTCTACGCGAATTAGGCAATCGGCGGGTTCAACGGTCTCCGCCGTTTTCGGGATCTACGACCTGTTTCGCTTTTCGATATTCCGTGGTCATTCTACTTAATAAATCTCACTGGTCTTTGATTTATTAATACTTGGCGAATAAATATGGCGTTTTTGAATATTGATACGGCAGTGGTGTACGGTATTAGACGATGGATTTATTGAATGGAGCATTTCCAGGATCTTACTCTGACATGTTGCTTTTCTTGTATTTAATAAATATAAATTGCAAAGTGGATTTATAAACCACAATTTTCTATTGCTCGCATAGAAGTAACGCATTTTTAAGATTTAACAGAGTTAAAGAATCAATCATGTTGCTTTCCTTGTATTTAATAAATATAAATTGCAAAGCGGCTATACAAGACAGAATTTTCTGTGCAATGCATCTACGTAAGCAATGCAGTTTTAAGGTTTATCAGATTCAGATAATTAATCCCGCCGCTCTTCTCGTATTTAATAAATATAAATTGCGAAACGGATTTATAAAATGTCATCTCCTATGGCTCGCGCGAATTAATGAATTTTTAAGCTCTGACGGCGCTGGCCAATTAATCCTGTCAGCCCTCCTGTGTTCATTGAATATAAATCGCAATGCGGATGCACGAAATAGAGTCGTCTATAGCTCGCACAAAGTAATGAATTTTTAAGGGCTGAAGGATCTGGACGATTAATCCTGTCATCCTGCTAGTATTCGCTGAATATAAATTGCAGAATGCATTTATAAAGGAGAATGTTCTATGGCTCGTACGAAATTAATGAATTTTTAAGGACTGAGATATCTGGACAATTAAACCTGTCGCTCTTTTTACACTCGCCAAATGAACACCGTGAACTAAATGCTAAACGACCATTGATTGTCGATCAGGATAGAGCACAATTCGGGAAAATTTCCGAAAAACGTGGGCCGATGGAAATTGAAATTCCGCCTCCCCAGTCGCGTAATCTCGTTAAGGAACGGCTTCCAGGTGCAATCCCGTCTCTTGCACTCGGCGAAGTGGCTGCCGAACAAAAAGTGTAACGAGTTTCGATTACCGGGAACCCAGTGCCACATAAGTATGCTCGGATCGTGGTTGCAGCGTACGATCCAATGGAAAGCCGGGACCCCAGACCGCGGGATTCAGCACGTGTTAATGATCTTTACCGGGGAAGATGGGTTCGAAAATCATTTCTATTCGATTGGCAAGAAAGCCCATTACCGAGAGCATTCGGTGGCTCGTAAACAATCGATAACGCGGCACTCCGGAAATCGTTTCTCATCGAAAGCCGTAACAATCTCCCGGCGATCCTCATCCTATTATCGCCGATATTTCTTCATTGTTCCCTGGATTGCATAAATCATTTTTAATTGTCCGTTCGACTGATTCTTATTGCCGACACCTACCGCGGTCACCTCGGAATTCGAGAAATCCGGGAGGAGGGGGAATATATAAATTAATCAACGGCGATGGGATCGCGTAGTCGGTTAGGATAATTGTCAATTAACCCCGCAAGTGATCCGCGAAACTGAAGAATCTGTGCGAAAATTGCTTAGCGTTTCTCTTTCTGTTATTAAATGATTTTCTAAGTAATATCGTTCTTTCTATTCAATGGAAAATGAGGGAACAGGTCAAATGCCGTGCAAAATATTCCATCTAGGCAGAATTAAACTTTGAAGAAATGTAATTGAACATCTGCGGTTTAATCATTCGACTGTGGATGTTACTACGAGTTCCCATTTTGCTGATTGCTTCATGTTTCTCACACCGGCGGCAAGATTCTTTTTAGCAAAAATAAAATGAAAGCTAATCTGTAATGATGCATAATGAATCACATATATGATCGCATATTTAAGAAATAAAAAATTGATATTGAACATTGTTGCTTTCCGTGGACAAAAATCTGTTGCACTCTTCCTAACGACTCAATTAAGATTCATCTTTGGCGCATACTAAAATCACGATTCTAATGCCCTGATGTAATTCTACTAAACAAAATCTCGTACTTTTTTAAGCAAACGAACTAATTCAACAATCAACGACAAAAATATCTAGACCGATGTCCCAGCAATTCCCGATCACGACGAGGCAACGAAGGGAAGAAAAACCGAGCGGAAGAAGCTCGAATTGAAGAAAATGGCGGCCGAAAGGCGCGAAGGGAAAGCGTTTCCCCGGGCGGGTGATCCGAAAGAAACCGGAAGGTGGCGAGGAAAGCCGCGGGAGTGGCCTGAAAATCAAGATTTATCCGGAAATCGCGGGCACCGCGTCTCACGCGATCAAGGAATCTTCCGCGTGCGTGCATAAGCGCGCTCCGCGTTGCACCGCTTTGCACCGCTTTGCACCGCGCTGCACCGCGCTGCACCGCGCTGCACCGCGCGTTTTCACTGCAACCCGAGTGCACGAGAGGCGCGGCCCCGGCGCGGCGTCTCTCTCTCGCGCGGTGTCCCCTTACAGATTTCTATGCAACTATAATTAGGTAACCGACACCGGTCTCCTAAGGAATCCCTGTTAGCCGTGGAGCTATGCCGGCGCGGAAAGTGGCGCGAATATTTTCGTCGCGAGGAAAGCCGAAATTAAACGCGCCGCCGCACTTTTACCAACCGGCCACCACCGGGCCACGCCGCCGCGCGTGTATACTTAACCGGCTTCCTCTTTGCTCTTTCTGTTCTTTCGCTCGCAGCCTCGTCTTCGTCTTGTTCCTACTCCGCTTCTCTCTTCTTCCTCGACTTTTTACCAAGCCCGATGCCGAGGACACTCTTTCCCCGCTATTCCGCCAGCGACGGCCTCGAACTATGCTAAAAGGCGCCATTGTTTCGGGATTCGCGACTTGACCTCTCGAGGACTCTATTTTAATTAACCACCATTCGCGTCTCGAAATCGTCTCTGCAGCCGGTTACTGTCAACTGGCTGATTGGTAAAGCTATTACCGGAACTTAGCATGTTTTTACTGAGTAAATAGTTGCTTCGTAAGTTAACCCTTTGCGGTCAAGTGGCGCTCTAAGGAGCTGCTAAAAATGATCATGCCACGTTTCAAAATAATGTTTATCGAAGTTACTTATATTCGAAAAATTGTCGAGTGCTGTTAACTGTTGCACGAGTCACAAAATTCTATTTCATAATGCATAAAATGCACCAGGTTGCATAAAATGGAAACACTGTAAGTCTGAACAAATATTTTGGATTTCCAGTTAAAATGGCTCTGACTGCAAAGGGTTAATAACCTTGTTTTAACACGTGCGTTGACAGTGTCGAATAGGACAGCGAACGAATTTTGTGAATATAATTATTGAAAATTGTAATACGTAACATAATATTCACAGAATTTGCGACTTCTGTTTAAAGTCATTTTCTTCAGAGTTCGTAGGAGGATACGATGTATTTAAATCGATGTGTAAAACGGTGGTCTGACATGTTAAGCTTGTCTCACTGCACCCTAATTCATCATTCTTTCAGTTTGCTTTCTCAAGGATGACAGAGACGATAATACCCTTAAATACATAGGCGTGGGCTTATAAAAGTGATTTACATGTGCATGGTTTAAGCTCCTCGTTAATTATCCCCAGGAGCAACACTTTAAAACAAAGATGTCAACAGAGTGAAAATTAATCTCGCAGTGGAAGATTAAGAGGCGTGGTCTATGCGGCTGTAGCCTCGATAGGCGTGGCCTAGTGGCCCCTCAGAGCAGTATATACGCTGCCAATCACTAAACCTACCATTTCTTCTGATAAACAGATCGAATAACTCGCATACGTCAGAACGTAGATATATTTTTCTGCCACTTTTAGATTTCTTCGCGGCCTCAACAGTCTCGTTTAAGCATAACGCAACGAAATACCTTTAATTATATCTACTGTTAATTCCTTGTATATTAACGAGTCACTCCGTAGAAGAATAAATCAATAAATAAATAAATAAATAATTAATGAACTTCTACTATTCCTTTGTTTACCTAAGACAAAAACCGCATCCTCTTCCTACAAAATTGAATTCAATCGAGATGGGAGAACAAAGGCTCGGAGAGCGGTCCTCCATAAACTGCAAGCGCATTCCGCGTCTTAAAAGCACGCGACAACTCGTTAAGAAGCAGAATCACTTTTGCCAGCCGTCCAGTTCCGTCTCCTTCAGCCGAGGACGAAGTCCTTGACCCCCGACCTCGGGAACCTGGCCACCCGGTTACCGGATATCGGGTTAACCGGCGCACTTTAGGACCCGTCGTTCCAAGCTTTCTCGCGAGACGCGGGAAAAAACTTGTTTGAATACTCGGACACGGCAGAGCCATCGCTGGCAGCCGACTGGTTGGCTTCGGGAGAAAGACGGCGGCTGGAGGGGCGAGGATATCCTTGTCTTCCCTTTCGTTTTCTCCTCGGGCCGGAGTCGTTGTGACAATGGACGCGGGACGATCGCGAGCCACGGAACGACTCGAGTGCCGAACGTGACGCGGGGACCGATTTCTGGCGGGTTTCGACGGGAAACGGTGCTCTGCCCGGTCGTGCGATGACAAACGGCGTCGTAGACGACGGGTTTTGTTTGCGCAGACCTCGGCGCGCGCGTTCCTCGCCGCCTTGCACATAGCGGAGCCGAAGCGGAGAACCGGGGCCACGGATTTATATAAAACCGGCGGAAAGGCAAGCGGCGCGCGCGCGAACGCGCGCCTCCGAAGTCGGATCACGGGGTAACAAAAATCGCTTGGCCCGGGTTCAACTATTCCAGGAACGAAGAAACGTTTAGGTGTCCCGGTAAAAATGGAGTAAGAGCGCGACGAGGACCGGGGGTGTTCGCGACGCGGAATATACGCGGTCCTCGGGGATGACAGGTGTAAATGATGGACTGCCCCGACGCGACGACCGCGTCTGCTGTCCTCGAGGCTCTCGCCTTTGTCCTCGTGACTCGCGTCGTGGAGCACGCGGATTTATAGAGCACCGAAGCGTGCGTAAAACTGTACCGCTGCTGGTTTATCATTTACAATGAGATCGCCCACGGGAAATGTTTCTAAAGCATCTTTATGGATGCCGAGGTCTTTTATTTGCGAAACCGCGGGGTGGGTTATCTTCGGCTGACCAATCGCTGCGCCTTCCGTTCGGTCTCGGGGATAATTAACTTTATGTTTACTAAACGAGCTGTATCAAATTTTTGTATACTTTATTTTCTTTACTTTAAAATTATAATTATGGAAGAAGTATATTAAAATTTTGTTATGCATTTATGTCGTCTACTTCTGATTTGTATTTATCGAATAAAACATATTAAATAGTTATGTTCTTTTATTTCGTTTATTGTTTAAATATATTCGTCGAATAGAGCATATCAAATATTTTTACTCAAAAATAAGGAAAGTAAAGTCACAAAAAAAATTTGTCACGACTTATTCGTCGAATATAATTGAAAAGTAAACTAAATAAAAAAAATTGTGTTACTTGATAAATATAAAGTTAAATATTAAATAAACATTTGGTCAGTCGCTGCCCAAAATTCTCGGCCAGCAATTCGTAAATTCCGGAAGCGAGAGACGAGCAATTGAAAGACTAATGTCCACTTTCGTCGCCTCGCATCGAAAGAAGCGTTTAAGCCGCGGCCCTCCAAAAATCCCGGACGATCAATCTTCGGGCAGAAGCGTCGCGTCCGAGGCGAACATCTCGAGCAATCAATTTTCTGGCCGATCCCCGCGGACTCCTTGAAATCCGGAGCATCTGCGTGAACAAAACGGAGCCGAATAGCGGGTCGAGAGCCGCGGACAGTCCCGGTCCGCGTGGCAGCAGGAGGAACGGGGGTCGCCGCGGCTTAATGAAGACGGAACGTTGTTTCGCAGAAGCGTGACAAATTTACCCGGCGGCCACGCTGTTCGTTATCGTGATTAATAATCGCGGAACAACGGTGCCGCGAACCGGTGATCGCGAGAGCCCGCCGCGCGTCGGTGCCAGCCGGCTACCAAGAAACACGCTCCGCCAGACGGGCCTCGTCGTTCGACAATTGGCCTGGCAGACAAGCAACGTCAGAGAGAGCATTCCCTGATTCCAGCGTTCCCGCTGTCAGTGCACTTAACGCGAACGAGATGGAAAAGATTCTCGAGCCTCGGCATCTGTCGATTCCCTTCTTTGTTCGGCCGAGCCGGCGCGACGCGACGAGAGCGAAAGGATCCGCGATTTTTGCACGCTGCCAGACCCTCGTGTGCCGACCGCGCCGCGATTTTTATTTCGTTCGCGCATTTTTTCGGTCTTTCGGAATGTCGAATGATCCCATCTGTTTGCGCCAATTTATTCGCGATTTTTCGTCTTATTTTTAGGCTCGTTCCTCTGCTCTGGAAATTCTTGCTGTTTTCGAGCTGAGAGTTCTATTTTGTTCTCTGACCGCCAGGTTAATCGTCTCAAAAATGACGTTAAATCGAAGTATTTTATTTAGAGAAATTATAATTAACATATTACCGTTCGGATTACTAGAAATAATCCTTTTATTCGCTGTGAAATGCCAGATGACTGAAGATGGTAATTTTCAATTTAAAAAATCAATATTGAATGAAGCAACGCTTCTTATAATTAAATTTAATCGTCTAATATTTTATAAGTTATATTCATTTTTATAAAGTGACGCGACTACCTTAAAGGCTATTATTGTACGAACAAGCTCAATTATACGACATTAAACCTTTTCCATGTTCGTACCTTTTGTGGATACTACTACGGTGAAGATTCTTTTCCAAATCTGAGAAAACAATTCCACAAGGGTATTAAAACCGCGGGTCTAATTTAACATTTTATAGATGTAAGTTCCAGCTGCTATCTTTGTGTTCCCATTGGAAAGGAGTTCCAACGAAGACCATTTTCTTCTTCGTTTTATTAGCACTTCGAGGCACACGAGACGGCAAACTTTTGTACCGAAGCGTAGGAAAAGTTCAACTCTCTCTCCCAGGGAATGTTGGTTAATAAGGAACTTCTCCGATGCAGCCGGCTGGGAAGAGAAAATGGATTACCGCGCGGATTAAAAATAGTAGAACTCAAGCAGGAAGGTGCGAACCTACGGCGTTATTTCTGTGCTCCGGGAAAATCAATTTCCCGGAGCCGAAGATGGAAGTTTCTTTTTATACTTTCGAAATGCCGAAGGTGAGTCGAGGCGAGCTCGCCGGGAGATGTCCCGGGAGATGACACGGTCGGAATTTGAAATAATGTCGGTGGCCGTCGCAGGTATCGCATGGTCTGGCGGCGTGTGAATTTGGCACGGCGCTCGATCTCGTGGGCGGTGGGTCGCGAAACGCGGCGCAGAAAATTCAGAAAGTTCCAGATGCTCGTCCCGTGGCCCGGTAAACAGGACACGGAATATCCATCGATCCCTGGGACCCGCTTTGTCAACGCCGCGTCTCTCGTTTGATACGTAAATCCGTCGGCCCGACGCCCTCGCGTATCGCTTTATTTGCATTTAATGGACTTTCCGCCGGTTTAATGGCCGCCGAGCTGGCAAACAGTTTTCCCGCTAGACGAAGAATCAAATATATTTCGAACCGGTGCATCGGACGTTTCATTAAAACTGCATCCATTCCAGTGCGGCGTCGCTGCACAACGGTTCCTCGCGAACCGTTCTTCGCTTGGAGTGATCCCGATCGACGATCCTCCCACTGTCTGCGATCCGTAGATCCGTATCTCGACTAATGGTAGTTGGATTTCTTGGTTTTCATCGCAACCAGCGTAAATCTGCGATCGTCCAAGGATGTAAAAAGAAATGCTATTTGTCAGCGAGGATATGCGTCAGGTGCATCGTTGCGTAAAGATGAAACGTGAACACCTATCGATTTGTTTAATAATGATTTTCTCTACAATTAGTGATGTTTGTTAAACGTTTCCAAACATATTTGTTTACATCCTTCATTGACTTATTGTAGACTTATTAGTCTTATTGCTAATCAATCTGCCATCGATTTATATACAGGGTGGTCCACACACCTTTCACATATCTTCTAAAGTATGCGTTGCAGAAAACAGTTCTCTATGCAATAATTGCAGGCTCCGAAGAGGTACATTATGTAGTGTACTTATTTCTTTTATAGGTGAAAGCGTTTCGGAGATCTGAAGAACAATTTTGTTCTGTTTTTAAATGCAATACTGCATTATGCACACTAAAATATAGGAGAACGTCGATTTCCTAGTAAAAGAACTATTTACTCTATATTACACTTACGTTTCTTCGTAATACATTATTCTGAATTTCATCAGTAACAATGTCAATTCGATGCGCAAGATGGACAAAAACATTTCATGAACCAATCCCTAAAAGGGTCCAGAGGTCGAAGCTAGGTGTCCAGGTGTAGACCAGCTTCCTCAAGAGAGCGAGGCGGTCAAGATCTCGGAAACGGTTGCATAAAATTAGATAAAATCCCGTCGCAGGTTCCGAGAACCAGGAAGAGGCTCGATTAAGAGGTCAATCTTCTCGATTCCGGTTCCCGCCCCCGTTCGAGCCGGGAGTCGGCGTTGAGCCGACCAGCATTCCGAAGACGGTGGATGCGATTGGAAACCGGACACTGTCTGGGTTTCCCGAAGAGCGAGGATCGCCGACCAAGGGGACATCTTTTTGGGACAGATCCGAGATACCAGAGCAGTTCTCGGTTTTCCGGCGAGTTCGGTCGAGCTATGCCGAGCCGAGACGAGCTGAGACGAGCCGAGACGAGCCGAGACGAGCTGAGACGAGCCTAGCCGAGCCAAGACCAGCCGAGGAGAGGCGGGTGAACGACCTGCGGGGAATTGGTATTCGCGGCATTCCGCCGAGAACGATGAGGATGACCGACTGCGCTCTCTGCGCTCTCTCCCCCAATTATTCTCGCGCATCCCCGCCGTGGCACTATGGTACAATGAATGGGAGAGTCTCGCTCGGTTTCGTTTCCTCCGAGAGACCGGTGCAGCGCCGGTCCCAAGGTCACCGGAAGCCGCGGGGAAAATTAACCTGCTTCTACGGAGCGGAGCGACAAGGGAACACGCGATTCCCGGATTCCTGCTCCCGCTTTTTGCGCCATTTCCCCTCCGGCCTTGGACTCGCGGACGCCTTATCGACACGGTCACCCTTTACGCCCTTTATGCTGGCAGCCGTCATCTCTCCAACGGGAACCATTCGGCGAATTCCAGCCGCTTCTAGAGCGTTCTTACGAGAGACGATCTTCCTCTTTGCTCGTCGTCGATGGTGTCATCAATTTACCATTGACTGACTTTATAGGGTGGATCGCAGGGTGTTCAAAGATACCAATGTTTCGAAAATATGAGATATAATTTATTATTACTATTTTTATTTAACTCCTATCCGAATTGAGAACACTGCAATCTGCTTTTTTACTGCACATCGAAATTTTTGAAAACTGAAGCCCTAGTTTTCGAAGATTTATTGCAGATCCAGATGCACTTTAGATCGCAGGGGGTTCAAAGATACCAATGTTTCGAAAATATAAGGAGATATAATTATTATTACTATTTTCGTTTAACTCCTATCCGAATTGAGAACACTGCAATCTACTTTTTTACTGCACATCGAAATTTTTGAAAACTGAAGCCCTAGTTTTCGAAGATTTATCGCAGATCCAGATGCACTTTAGTCGACGACTCGATAAACAGATGAACATTACACGCGTTTAAAAATGCAAGACTGGTTCGAACGTTGTGTAAATGTTGATTCAGGCTTTGTGAAGAAGTCTGCGAAGTGTCTCTTAAAGTTCATCAGGGGGCACGAGTAAATCGTAGACAGCGCACTGGAGTATGTACAGAAAAGTGTACCTTCTGTGCAAAGCATTATACAGAGTGCCTAGGAATTAAACTGGCAAACTTTTTGTAATAAAACAAATTGTTCCTCCGGAAGTATGAAGAATAAATGTTTCGAGGGTCCGCGCAGAAATCTCGTTTGCGAAATTCAGAGGATCGACGAAAAGAAGCGGCGGCGTAGATTATGCAAATGAATGTGGATCGAGAGATCCGCGTCGGGATCAACGGGTGACCACGTGTCCTCTCGGCTCTGCAGCTGCGGTTCACATGGTCGGCGAGAAAGTCAGTGTTGCGTTGCATTTGCGCGTAACGCCCGATTATACTCTGCTCCGGCAACCTACGCGATACCCTCGTGAGAGACTCGTTGTGTTCCGCGAATCGAAGCCGCTTCCACCGTTGCACGTTGTTTCAGATGCGTTTAGCCGCCGATTCTCGTTCGCGTAGGCACACTTTGGAGATCGTGTTTCTGCTGTTCCGCTCTCCCACGGTCCCCGAAAGGAAGCCAAGTTCGCCAGCCGCTATCGAAACCCGATTGAATTGCTCAACAAAGCAAATTATCCGTGCTTTCGATCTGAATCACTGGATAGTCGGTCCGCCAGTCTTTCCTATACTTCTATAAATATTTGCTGAATTATTCTTAAGTAGTTCGAGACTTGGAATTTTTTTCTATAATATAATACATTCTCTTCTGTTGATATAAAATTTAACGAATTTTTATATTAATTTTTATATTTTTATATTATATTTTTATATTAAGAGTTGTAATAGTTCTTTAATAGAAGATTAAGTTTTCGTAAATTATTAATAAAAATTGCAACAGAAATTTTAAATTATAGTACAAGCTTAATAGAAAGTTTAATAAAATCATTGTGAATGGGGCGATGTCGATCATAATACATTTTTAACTCTTTAACCTTCAACTCTTTAAATTTAAATGATGCCTTAGAGCCGCCAGTCAACTGCAAAGGGTTAACATAAAATTTAATTGCAATGAATTTTTATTACAAATATGAATGGTAATAAATTTGTATAGAAATTTCAATTGGGATATTTTGTCCGTAAAAATTGAGATTTTGTTGCAAGTACGGCAGCTGCGAACACGTGGAATGCAGATTTTTCGCAATTAGGCATGGCAGGCATCGGTGACACGCGACAAAGTGGAAAGTTCGGTGCTATATTGCTATTTTGTTAGCGACTCATTAAAATTCCTGGGACAGAGAATAAATCTCCTGTTGCAATCGCGTCGGGAAATTTTGACGTTGCACAAACATCCGGCGGCCACCGCCGCTTAATTGCGAATACAGTTAGCCGAAATCGCGAGCCTGTGCGTTTGCGAAAGAGGAAGAGAAGGCTTTCTAAAAGCTGATACTGTGATGCTAAATTAAAAAGCGGCGGGCAAAGATGCTCGATCGCGTGAACGTCCACCGAAGCAAGACGCGATCGCCAGCTAAAATTAATGAACCGCGGTATTCGCAGTAACCCGACGTTTTGAAACCGTCCGTAGAACGCACGGCGTGTCCGTAATGCAAAAAAAGTACTCTTTCCCGCTCATAAAGCACGCGATAATTAACTCCGGACAGATAATGGTACGGTAACGAAGAAATTCAGCTGTATTCTGAAACTCTAAACTGTTGCGACAACCGGATTCTCCGAGACGAAGCTCCGAATTTCCGCGATAAAAGATCCAAGATCCTGAAAAGATCTTCAAAAGATCCTGAAAAGATCTAAAAACCTGATCTTTCAATTCGCGAAACTCGAATCCAAAATTTAATTCAAAACAAAATTTTTTCAGAAAATCGAATTATTTACTTAGCACAATTCGATGCAAATTGAATGTAGTTAATTAAAAATAAATTTATATTTTATTCAATATTCTCGTAAGTCATTTCCGCAAATTATTATCCTGAAAACGGCGGCGCGCGCCGCGCCGGATCGCGGCAAGATGGCGGCGCGAGCGGACGCGAAATCGTCGCAAAAAAGTTCGGAAGCTTTGTATGGAAAGTGAATCGGCCCTGAGAATTTTCCCGCGGGTTCCCATAGGCGCCGAAGGGTTCTCGAGGGCTCGGAAGCTGGTCCCGCTGGAGGAAAGATGCGACGGTGCCGGGTCTCGCATAAATAGCTCGCCTGTTTTCGATTTCAGATCGACGTAACCGAGCAGACGCCCCCGTCGGCGGACAACAGTTCGATTCAGGATCGGCGATATCGGCGTCGCGAAAAACTGCACGCTCGAGGGCTTTCTTGTCCCTCGCATTCGAGTCCTGACAAGCTTGACGATCGTACACGACGTGGATCTCTCGATCACCCTCCGCCGATCCACCGGGAAACACGAGACGAGGGAGGGAACAAGTGGAATACTCGACGACGAGTTGAAGGGCCGGCATGCTTCGGCTTCGATTAAATTGACTTGCGCCTGGCGGACCCAGGAATTTGATTGTGCTCGAGGAATCATCCACGCTACTCCATACTAGCAACAGAAAATTGTTTCGAACACTTGGACACCGCTCGAACGCATAGCGATTGAAAAGAACGGCGTTGAAAGCAATTGCTCTTAACCTAATCTCCGGAAGCTCGAATGATCAAAGGATTTGATTTTTTATGAAAAGATCTCCGCGCCTCTAATAATCTTTCCGTTTAAATAAAAAACAGCTATTTCACTTCCAATTAATTATTTATTAACATTAGGGAAGTCCCTGCTAATTTTATCGAGCAGGAAAAGGTGTCTAGAAAATACTACACATAGTAAATATTAATGCTTCAAAAATAATCAAGAACCAATGAACATTTAGTTTACACATATAATTATTATTGCATATAGGAGCCATTAATAATTTTAATTTTTAAAATTAATCAAGAGTATCGAATTACGTGCGACAAAAACTAACTGCAAGAAGTACATCTTCCGGCTCGGATAACATTTATTAAACGTTCCCAGCTCGGTTAAAATAATTTTCCGATACATTCTACAAGGTGGACTGCTTAAAAAATTCCCGTACAACGTATTACCTCAACATCGTATTAAAATGCTGCTGAAAAACGGTAGACCGACCCAGGATGGCGCTAAAAAGCGTAGGGAACGGTTCGCGGATGCGATGAATCAAAGAACAGGAAGACCGTGCCAATGGCTAATTGAGAAGACAATAATTCATCGATCGATGGATCTAATAATGTTCGAAAACGGCGAAGGAACGCGGCAAGTATTCTCCGCGGCAGAGAACAGCGTGGAAAAAGCTGTGGAATATTCTCGTCGTTATTATTTCCGAGGCAGAATGTTGCGCAACTCGGTCTCGTAAATCCATTTTTACGGGCCAGCATAATTCCACGGCGCTTCGGTTAAACAGTTTGAATACCAGGCCAATGTTTATGTCGTTGGTAAATCAACGAGCGAGATAATCGCGGAGCAGCCTCGTTAAAACGGGCTTCTTGTCGAAATTCGTTCGACGCGATAACTACACTGTTCCTCGCGACTCCTATGCAACCCTAAGCTCGGCGGCCGCGTTATCGCGTTCGGTAGACGCTCCACGGTTCGCAGAAACCCGTTTAATCGCGCTCTCCGGCTTGCCGAGCGTGCATAATATCGCCGCGTTTCTGGCATTTTACTTCCGTGTTGCGAGCACGCTTCTATCGGAACCCCATGGCGTCCCCATGGCGTCCCGGTGGCGTCTCGATGGCGTCCCGATGGCGGCCCTAGCCGAAGCCGACCGCCATTGTGCGCCCGAGAACCGGCCTATCCGTTTAATGTTCACCGTGCGCTGGCCAATGTTGCTGATTTTTTCTAATTACCGACCGTGTAGCTTTCTTCCTCGATAGCTCCATTCGATTCGATCGAGTTCCCTCGAAACATAAATCCCCGGTATCATGGGAGGAACATTATAGGGGATCGCATGTTGCAGCTCTGCATAATGTAATGGCAGGCTATCTCTTCCAGCCTTTCTTTCTTCTTTGGGTTCTTGCTTGATCACTGTCTTCGGCTCTGTCTTTCCGTAACCTTCGCGAATAAGCTATGGATCTGCGCTATTTAATTAATCGCCACCGTGGATCTGATCATTGTTGCTCACTCTGGTCGTAGGAGCCTGGTAAAAATGATTATGACTCTGTTCAGGTTTTCTTCCTTGCGAAGGTTATTCTCCAATAAGAGCTTGAATTTTTCTTTCAGATCGACAATCAACCAAGCTGCACTCTTTTTGCT
>CM052153.1:5000900-5040480 GCA_028455555.1 Augochlorella aurata | reverse complement strand
AGCCAGCCGGCTAGAAGATTGAAGCGCGACTGCGTTCCTTTGTGAACCAATTGCGATTGACTGGCAGCGATTATAACAGTAAAACGATGAATCGCTGCGCGGTGCCGCGCCGGCCGACTCAGCGATCGTGAAATGAGGATGTATCTCTCCCGCGAATCGGAAGCGTTCCAAAAACGCGACAGCGGTTCGAGCTTCCACACTCTCTTATTTCCTTCTTAAAACGTTGCTCGGCGCTTTAACACTTTTGCGGCCGCTGTCACGCTGGCGTGACTTTTTCTCGCCAACGGTTATCGGCCGGCGTCACGTACGCGTGACATCGGCTCAGCGCAGCGTCGATGTTTCCATTATGCTTGTAAGTGGCCAGCCCTAATATTTTTGAGCTTAGGATTTTTTGGCTAACAGCTGGTATGCAATTTAGACGTAAATGAATTTTCCTGCCGAGAGAAAGCATACTTTATTAATTAACTTTAGGATTCGCTTCTCTCGGTCTCAGTAGTTCGCCGGCGGCGGCGTAAAGGCGATGCGAGAAACGAGCGGCCGGCAAAGTGTTAACACCGAATCGATTAAATTCGGACATCGAACCAGACGCTTTTGTTTTTTCCTCTTAAAATCGCCGATCGAACGCGCGCTCGCTATCTTATCGGCGCGATTGGTCACTCGAATCGAAACGTTCTGTAAATACGGCGTGGAGAACTGCAACGAATTCGGAATGCGGCTCAACACCGAGACGACGTTGATCTGATTTCTATGGTACGGTAATCAGCCGTTATTTGTAATCGTAATTATAATTAACGGGTCCACGGTTCACCGAATCCGTACATACAGCGCGCGCTGCTTTTGGATCTGATTAATCCGTAACTAAATTCATCCTCGCTGGTTCGCGTTCTTATGCACTGGCAGAACAATTCTCTGCTTTACAAATGAAAAGAATAGTTAATCCACGGCATTTAGGGTACGCAACTGTTCACGAGGAGCCCGGAGAATCAGGAGCACTGACAGGAAAAATCATCGCATGCTTTAAAATGTGGAAATTTAAACTGAGGCAACGTTTCATGTAGCAACGACTAAAATTGCATAAATTTAAGTAATTTCAACAGCCTCGACAGAATATTTTATAATTTAAACATATCTGACGGTCCCCCAAACTGTTTCATTTCTCATCTTACTGCTGACGTCCTACGACTGTGTGATATTTAATCATTATACCAAAGATTAACTTATTAAACCAGTTTATAAATAAATAAATAATTATCGCAATCGCGTAATGCTTGAAGGAAGCTGTCCATTCGAAGTTAGAGAAAGGACTTTATTGTGGGAGAATATAGACTATCGATCGATTCGAATGGCGGGCAACGAGATCGAAAGCGGCGGCGAGCGTGAAAACGCGTTTCACCGCTCGGCGGAACAAAAGGGGGCTGAATCAATTTTCTATGCGATTAGAATTTCGCGATTGTTACGCCGGTTTCGCGGAACCGAAGATCGCGAGGTCGCCTGGGAATTATCGCCGTTCGGAACGGCTCGCCTCGCGTATTATCGTCCGCGAACGATAACCCCATGATTGGAGTAAACGTCGTCCTCCGGTGCGCGCTGCTTTTCACTTCCTGCAAAAGCTCTCTCTCTCTCTCTCTCTCTCTCTCTCTCTCTCTCTTTCTCTCTTCCCCTCCCTGAAAAAGCTCTTCCTCTTATCGCCTTTGTTTCCTTCCGTATTTTTGCTCAACGAAGTGTATCAATGAATTAATCCGAGTCGGTAGTATTCCCGGTCGGCGTAAAATGTGCCAGCAAATTAATCCTCGCCAGTGTTCTGAATCAGCTCCGGAGGTTGTTAACTTCTTCCGCACGTACAAAGCATCGATTGCCAGGACGAAGAAAATTCGTAGTAAACGGACGAATGTCCGTCGTGTTTCGTTCGCCGGGCTGTTCGCTTGGTTGTTCGACTCGGTTTCGTCGCGGAATACTGGGCGTGGTGTGTCGCGGGGTTCGAACATGCTCGTAAACGCATCATCCGTGTGATTTCTGTCCCTCGTGGATGCCAAACGTGCCGGAACTAACAGAGCCTCGGTGACCTATCGCTCTTCTGATCTTTCTGACGAGCACGCTCGGAAAATAGAGTAGAGACAATGCTGATGATGGGCTCGGCACATAAATTGCCTCCAGATTACATTGGAATCCCACCTATTTTTTTTTACAAACATCAAGACTGATTGAAAATGTGGTTGACACTATATGTACCGAGGTCAAAAAGTGCCTTGTACAAATTATTTAATTGAATTTATTTAAATTTCTCTCGAGTTTTATATTGATCTGTACCTGATTAAAGATTATATGTTCAACAATTTCCAAAGGAAGCAACTTTATAACTTTTGGTATATTTAAAATAAAAAATGTGAAACTGCTCGTTTGACCTGCAGTGGTACGCTTAGTGTTAAAACGAGGGTGCAACTATGCGTAGAAACAATTTTTTAGTCACACATCAAAGCGTGTCTTTATATCCATATAGTCCTTAAATATCTTTGTTTGACACAAATTGACATAACCTTGACATAACCTTCATATGACCTCCACTAAAGTTCTAAATGCTTAATTAAAAAATACTCTCCAAGGTTCTAAAACTGGAAGACTGCCACCCAGGCAAATTTTAGAGTTTTCAGTGTCTATATGTCTCTTTGTTTGACATAACCTTGACATAACATTGACATAACCTCCACTGAAGTTCTAAATGATTAATGGAAAAGAGCTCCCCTAATCTTCTGAAACCGGAAGACTGCTGCCGAGTCAAACTATCGAGTTTTCACTGTCTATATGTCTCTTTGTTTGACATAACCTTGACATAATCTTGACAAAACCTCCACTAGATGCTTAATTAAAAGGAAACTCTCGCAATCTTCTGCAACCGCAAGACCGCCGACGAGGCAGACTGTTAACTTTCCAGCATCTCCTCGCCTCGCACGTTTCCGCGAAATTTTCATTTAACCGTTGAATTTTCCCGAGTTCCATTTTCGTTGTTTTTGCCAATGATCGGTCGACGGAGCAGCGAGCACGCGTGCATACGTATGCGCAACGGATTCCTCGGCGTTCACGTGCTCCGCGGTTCGGAATCGAGCGGCCGTGAACGAGGCAACGATCTCGGTGGCTGGTGAATCGAGCCGAGGAATGCGAGTCGCTCGATTCAAGAGTGTCCATAGAAAAAAATTACCCGCCCCTCCCCCGCCCGGCTGGAGCACCGCGGAATGCAATTAGAGAGCTGAAAAGCGGCTTTGTCAACGAACACTCGAACGTCTTTCCCTGCCAGATCGCTCCGAAATCGGAAACGAAACAGATCCCTTTTGTTCGCGGGACTTTCCAGAATTCGACAGCCCCCTCGTGCTCCCGGTCCCCCAAATCCAACCCCGAGGATCTCCTCCTGTCTCTCTCTTCGGCCGTGTTGGCCACTGCCGGCTGCTCACGCTCGAAATATTCCACTGACTCGCGGCCATTCATTAAGCGCCGTTTACTTACGCTCCGTGACTCCGTGCGCTCAACGTTCCCGCGTTTCCTTAAAGACATGCGGACGCGCCGCTAATTGCCCAATCCCGCGGCGCTATCACGCCGGTTTACGGGAACGGTGATCGACTGCCGGCGCTGCACTTTCTATAGCCGTCTAATCCGACGATCTTATCGCCGGTTTCCGGGATGACGAGGAGATACGAGTGGTCGGCCGATAAGCTTCGAGCTGGTTTTAATGGTAGCTGTTGGAACAGGGGTCTCCACTAATTATATCGTTAGCTCTTTGTACCACGGAATTGCTACAGTAGAACTCATCTCCTGCAGCAGTAGTAAAAACAAAGTGCTCTTTTCGTTTAATCAACCGCGAGATAATTCGTATTTTTCAAGTTAGTTCTATTTTTTACTTATTATTTATATCTAGAACAGATTTCTTCGAGACAGGCTTGGCAGTCAACGCGTTGAAAGTTCCACGTTGCATCAATTGCATGCGATGAGATATCACTCGAATATTGCTATCAGGATTTCGGGAATTTTTTAACTTATATTTTATCCTTATCAAGAATCCCTTTCAGTGTATTTCCTGTTTTATACTTTTCACGTGACACATTATTTATCTATTGCACCGGCTACAGAGCTCTATAAATAGATAAGAAAATAGATATGAATATATAATATAGATTATAAAATATAGATTAGAAATTAACAATAGAACATACAAAATTATGTTTTGGCTATGATAAAATAAGATGGTTGGTTAATATCGGTATTTTTCATCCGTTTTTTTTACGTATTTTTGTTCTCATTTTTCCAAGTAGATAAGGATAGCAGACTACATCAATCAGAGGATTTTCTGCCTTTTCGTCGACCATGATCCGGATCGAGAGGATTAAGTATTAGCAGCTGGCTGTCATTGTAAGACAGGATTTTTCCGACTACTTGGATGGGTTTCAGAGCGGTTTGCCAAATGTTGGTGGATTACCGGCTGGTAATCAGACATTATCGTTGCTACAGCTTCCTCGAAACTCGTTCAGTATCGTTAAGACTTGCTACATCGTTAATAATTGCTATGGTGCAGCTCGTATAAATTGGGCTTGGATAGGCCCCGATAATTACTTCTCTCTGCTAAGTGTTTTATCAGCCTCGAAATTAGATAAAAACGTCATTAACCCCTTGTAGGCCACTTGGGCGACGCCGTTCACAGAGCAGCATATGGCCTCACAGATGTCCTAAACTTCTTTCGCCGACAGGTCTAATAGAAGAAAGCTTGATAACCAATTTAGCCGACTCCGTCCCCACGAAATCAATAACCAAACCTAGTTCCATAACTTTTCCAATCTTATCCCTCTGCACAGTAGGCTGGGAACCCGTTTATCGTGCCCGAAATTATGTTAGCCTTGTTAGAAGCTTTAAGGTCACCGAACGCTTTAGTATCGTTAATATCCTCGTAGAATTCGCATTTTCAGGTATTTGCACATAAAAGTTGCGTAAACGTGTTAACAATAACTTAAACTTTCGTATAAACGAATTGCGACGTTTATCATTTTTAATCAATTTTTAATAATATTTCTCGAGATTCAACTTGGTAAAAAGTTAACACTTCCTTTTTATAAATTAAAAAGTTCCTACCAAATGCATACATAACTGAAATGCACTTGTCGACGTGTATAAAAAGGTATTACACACTTTGCATCTGATATCTTACAGAGAATAATTAAAATAATTAATTTTAGTTCCGATTTCAAGGTTCTGTCAAGATTATATTAGCATTTCCTTTTTATAAATTAAAAAATTCCTACCAAATGCATAAATAACTGAAATGGAGTTAACATGTATTAAAATGTATTACACACTTTGCATCTGATATCTTGCAGAGAATAATTAAAATAATTAATTCTAGTTTCGATTTCAAGGAAAAGAAGAATTTGAAAGAATGAAATTCTTTCCGCTAGAAAAATAGAAAAACAGATCATTGACCACAAAGTACCGGTTCTTGTACTACTGTGCAACGGCTCGACCGCTGTGAAATGCACTTGGCTGCCGCCGCGTAGACCAGATGGGCATAAATTCTTCCAATTCATCATTAGGGAAGTGGACATCGTTAAAGACTCCGTAGCAGAACATTTCGCCTGATCAGGATCGCCACAAGTCTGGCAACGTTGTTTCGGGAAGTCGGTTCACCGAGTCCCGGGGCTGGCCGGTTAATGGGTTAAAGCGCGGCGCGTTCCGCAGAGCGAGACTCACGATCCGGTGCCTAAATTTACGCGCGGCAGAAGTAATAAAGCGTGCGCCTCGCCGTTTTACGGTATCCTCTATCCGGGATTCCGAATAAGCACCGTGCGCTCTGCTCGCTCTGCTCGCTCCGGTCGCTTTGAACCGCTGCCAGCCACCTTTCTGCGATTCTTCGAAGGCAGCAAGGTGCGACCGCGGCGTGGAGGAACGTTCCCGAGGTGGAAATCCATCCCGGACACCACCGAGCGACTCCCTAGGCCGGATTCCACGGATTTTTCTCGAGGAACGTCCCGGGGACGGCGCAATACCGACGAAACGAACGCCTGCTGCTCGCTCGCTGCTTAGAGATTCCAGTCCGAGGGTCCGCGATTTATCTCGGCTCAGTTTTTCCCCGACGGTCAACCCGGAGTAGTTAGTCACGTCCGCAGCACGGTCACGTCTGCTTCGACGCGAGATTAACGTCTTGATTGGGCGCGCACGATAGAATCCTTAATAAATCGTTGCCGTGGGGCCGGCTTTCATTGGACCTTGTCTTCCTCGCGAAATTATACGGCCGGCAAATTGCCTCGACGATGCGCCGACCGGCTAGACCACCTCTGTCCTCCATCCTCGAGAACTAGGTACTGCACCTGTAACACCGGCTGCTGAGGAATCCGTGTCAATCCCCGGGCATTCGCGTTTCCAGCTCGCAACAGATTCATCCGCCAGATTCTGCCCCGTGTAATGGACTCCGCGGGCTACGCGACTGTCCGATGCTCTGTCGATGCTCTGTCGATTCTCCTCTTCGACTTCGTTCTTCGTCGTGGGACTCGCTAGGAGCTTCGCTTAGACCTTGGAGATCTGTGACGACGAATTGTATCGATATCTCGTATCGATACGTATTAACACTCCGAGGGCGGAGCTTCCGCCAGGAAGCCACCCCCGAGGGTATTTTTAGACCCATACTAATATACATATACTTTGAAAATAGCTTTTCTATTAAAATTATTATATATCTCAAGGTTAGGTTAAATCATAAAATGAAGAATACAGGAAAATTATACAGGGTGTTCCAAAAGTTTCCTGAGGTCATTTGGAGGAACTTTTTCCTTAGCGCAAATGCAATCCGCTGCTTTATTTACGAGTTATTAAGGAAAAACAGTGACCAATGAGAGGCGAGCTCGGTTTCGCGAAAAGTCGTCGTCATGGTTTCAATTCTGGAGTAGCTATGTCGTATGACAAAGTTATTTCTACGCTATTTTCTATGATCGTTCATACAGTTCCAGAGGAAGCATCTTCCCGGACTTTCTTCAAATAAAACCTAACCTTAGAATCATCCTTGTAATGCACTCTATAATTTTGCTGTTGCAATAGTCATCCTGGCTAGATTTCTTTAGTAAGAATTGTTTCTAGCCTGATTTCTATAATCGTTCATACAGCTTGTCTTTTAGAAGAATTATCTTCACGATTTTCTTCACATAAATAGAATCGCCCTTGTAACTATCTATGATATTGTACTTATAGTCATCCAACAATTATTCTCGCAGATAATATTGATCATTTCTTTCTCCGTACAATAGTTCCCGGAATGGTGCCAACAGTCTACAGAATTTCGTGTCTAAAGCAACAATGCCGGCCGGTTTCCTCGGTCAAAAATCATTTCGCAGACCAAAGAAGGTATATATCGTTGAATCTTGCAACGCGATAAGCGGCGACGCTCGTGAAAGGTGAGAACGATTTTTCCAGGCACGGTTAACAGTGAAAACGGTGTGACATCGGGCCGTGGGATCCCGAAGAAGGCACCGCCAGCCGCAATCTTCGCGTGTTCAGCGACGTCAGTACGGAACATCGTCGCAAGTAGGCTGCGTGTCGTCGGTGAAATTCGAGAGGAGATCGCGAACAGATGAACGGTTGTTCCCGATGAATGATCGCGCGTACCCGGGTAACTTATTGCCCGTGGATCCACCGATTCCAAGACGCTCGATCATCCCGGGACCCGCACGGATCCATAGATTATCCGCTATCATTAATAACCCCCGCTAAATACCACTAAAACTCGTCCGAGCGACTATTCCCCTCCCTCTCCGCTCCTCGGCGTGCGAGGTTTTTAAGCGCGCGAGACCACGGAGACACGTCCACCTTTCGAAAACACCAGATACCATGAGCAGCAAGTCGGCCAGAACAAATTCCAGGTGATTTGTTGCCGGTCCACGTCACGTTTCCGGCCGCTCGGTTCGAGGGATTCTGCGGAATGCTCGCGTGACTCACGGCTCGTGTTAGTCGGGCTTCTCGATAGTCCGATTTGGGGCTCCGAACATCTGTTCGGCGACGAAACGAAGACAACCGGTGAACAACGGATCGATAATTCACCGTCGTTCTGCGCCGTTGTTCCTCCGGCTCGCGGTGCTCTTGTGTGATCTTTTTAATTGCAGGAACCTCGAGACAATTTCGGGACGAGGATAATTAAATCGAAACCAGTCCGGACCAGGTATGAACCTCGTTAGGCCAGCTTCCGAATCGGCGGGCCGACAGAGCTCGCTCCGAGCAAATTATCCGACCCGATGTTACCAATCGGCGGGCTCCGCTCGGGAAAAAACCGCGAAGTGTCTTCCCTTATGAATTATGCATCACCCATGAATCTCCGCGCGGCTAATAGGTGATCCTCGCAGCAGTCCGGGGCCTTTCTACTCAGCGGGCCCGGCAGCGTCGTGACGAGAAACCGTATCTTCCTGCGATATTATCTGTCGGCTCGATCTTTCCACGCGAGCAGTCGCTTTCGATCTATGTATACGACCATGCAAAACGACCCCGAATAGCTCCGGAAAGACAAACACAGAAGGAAAGCCAACCGCATGTGTTGGCATAGGCGACAGATTTTTTGCAGCTGTTCAGAGCGCTTTCTCGTGGCTATTTCTTTCGTTCTGAAAATTGAACGCCGATTGAGATACTCCGGCGAGATGGATCCTGTCAGGCTCGCGACTTCTTTAGACGGCCACGATGGACTCCGAAAGTAGAATCTACTTGACACACATCCCTCGTCGAAATAGACGCGGCTGCCGAATGTGGGTCGAAGACGACTATTGCCTAAAGTCGAACTCGCTTGTTTCTTTATTGGGAAATGTATAGGTCAGGCCTAAGGTTCTGCGACTATCAGGTATTATGTTCTTATAATGCCTTTATCGCTTTATGACTTTATAATGTCTCTATTATGGCCTTAGAATCTAAGGAAAAATATTCTTGGACGAACTGGAGCTGAAGTATTAATGAACATAGATACTGTGAAACCATTAAATAATTTCAGAATTCTCGCAAGGAGAAGATACCTTCACAGAAGATTAACCCTTAGCACTCGAAGTCATTTTAATTTCGAAATCTAAAATAGTTTCTCTGACCTATGGTATCCTCATTTTATATAACTCGCTGCATTTTATGCATACGACACTAAATTTCATAAAGTTTTTTAAGTATGAAAAAATTCAATGACGTTAAAATTATTTGAAAACGGAATATAACAATTTTTGATGGCGCCTCAGAGGCGCCACTCGAGTGCAAAGGGTTAAAAAAAGATATACACCAGAAATCAGTCACATAACCATGAAGTCATTAACCCCTTGCACTATTGTAACAACGAGTCACGTGACGAACATTTCGTACGTAATTTAATAAATACGACTGCCAGTCGTTTCTTCTAGATCGAAAGAAAATTGGAGTCGTAAAATCTGAGAACGAAAGTAAACGAGGAAAATCAAAAATCAAAAAAACAAAAATTCTCTCGTTTCTTCGAGGGAACTATTAATGACGAAAAAGAGCTAATCAACGCAGAAAGAAATCGTAACACAAGGGGTTAAAGAGGCGCATCGTCGAGAACAAAATAAAGAGCAATCATAACAATATCTTTTTATTTCTCCTTTTCATTCCAAGTAATAAAAAGCTATAAGAGAAGTATTTTAATGACCGCCCAGTAAAGTAGCCCGCGTAACATTCGAAAAAAAGAATTCGCGTCATTCGGTCCAGTTTGAAGAAAGTTATTGCCTTTTAAAAGGTGTCCGAACGCTTCAGTCCGTCACTATATACGCGCCTATTGTAACATCGAGCCGTCCCAAAGCGGCGGCGACTCGTTAGTCTTCATAAGACGGTTCTCGCAGTTCGAAATATGTTTCGAAGGTTTACGATCGGTTTATAAAGAAGCCGGTCAGAGGCAGGCCGGCGCCGATTAATAAAGAAGATGGAGGCACCACGGAAATAAAGCACGAACAGGCTCGATCGCGAAGAGGAGTCTGCGAGAGCGCGCGCAAGAGAGAGAGAGAGAGAGAGAGAGAGAGAGAGAGAGCCTCGGAACGCGGATTCATCGGGGCGCGCCGGCTCCGAAACACCATAGGAACGCTCGCAATGCTTTTCGGAGTTTTACGACCGGTCTATAAAGTAGCCCGAGGTACCGCGGCGTCAAGTGATGACAGAAATCGGACCTGTCCCTGTTTTGGAACGCTTCTAGCCGAGAATAGAACGTCCCGGAGCGCGGTTTCGGCCACTGGGTCTTGCGCGGTTGTAAACGAACGATTACGACGCCTCTTTTGCTCGATTATTTTCGATTCGCCGCGAATTCGCTACGACCGTCCCGTTAATCCCGCTGACGTTCATCGCACCGTAAAATCGCCCGAGGCCTATCGCGTTCGCCGGTATTTTCGGAGACCCCCGAAACCGACACCTACAACTCGGATTTTCACATTCCGCGAAATCCGTTGCGAACTCGCGAACACGCGTCTCTGTTCAGAGCGAAATATTTTATACTCTATATTGTATTTAATATAATATATATTATATTTGATATAATTAATATTATATCGAAAACGCAGAGAATTTGCATTTGCAAATGTCCGCGCGAATGATACCGTATCTTAAAAATGAACTTTGGAATGATTTGATAAGAGTAACATAAATCGATTAAGATAGTAGTATCTTTTAGTAAAAAATATTGATATGTCTCGTTCGATAAATATAAAATTAATTATCCTGTCACCCCACAGCAACTGGCTCCACTACGCTGTTTCTAGTTGCATCGCACGTTCGCACGAATTTCTGTCGTATTTTCCGTATCGGCGTCCGGATAATCTGCGGCGATTGCCAGCATCTCGGCCGCCGTGGGATTCATTGATAGTCCGATCGAATGACAGGCTAATCGCGGGATCTCGAGTCGCGTCACGCTCGTACCTACTCGTGGTAGGGAGCGAGCAGTTGCCGAGGCGACACCGGCCGCATGCAGTTTCGGGATTTCGTGGTTGACTCAGCGCGAAATACTTCCTTTTGACGAGAACCACTCGACCCGCCGAAATATATACGGGCTGAGTCAGCCACGGAGCGTACAGGTACCCTCCTCTTCGCGGCGGAGGGGCGAGCAGAATGTATATCGAGCGCGGTTTTGGCCAGCTCGGCAGCGGCCAGGGAAAATAGAGCGGCGACCAACCGGAAAACGGTCGGCTAAACGCGCGCGTGCACCTTGCACGTAGGTGGACGGGATTATTCGCAGTCTTGGAAATAAAAGCTGACAAAGCCAGCCCCTCGCCGAGGAGTCGCCGTCTTAAGGCTGACCCCGTTCGGCCGAACGCCAGAAACGGAGCACCGGTTCACCAGTATCAGGGTAGTTTAGGGTATCCAACTGGTATCTGGGCGGCCTGGCTCGGAAGCCTTACCACGACCCTCTAATCACATTACTCGGCAACTCGCCGATATCCTCGTTTCAACGGCTATCGGTACATCGCAGTTGTTCGACTTCGCCCAGCAACTTCTCGGAGACAACGCCTGCCAAAACTCGGCTGCAACCTCGCAGGGGCTAAATGCGATCCCACGATCGCATTGTAAACCACCGTGAACACGCTCTACTTTCTACACGCAGTTTGGTAAAAGCCGTGCTCGAGGGGAATTCTAGTTTCCGTGACACTTTGTCACGCTAGTAGATAAAAACAACTGAAACCTGCATCAGTTTTTATTGAATAATCAAAGTCACCGTCTGTCGGTTCCGTGATGCATTAGAAGACCTACAGTCTGCTGCTGGTACTATAAGTTACTGTAAAGTTCAACCCCTTGCACTACGTTTTCCTTCGAAGCTTCGTTGGTTAGCTGTCATCGATGACAGAGAACTTATATTTACCACCTTTCCTTTAATCTTTAACCCTGCTGTTCTCGCATGCTTTATTTTATTTGTACTTCTAGATTTATTTGTTTAATGTTTTATTCAATATATAAGAAACGTCGCGTTTATTCATTGAATATAACAATTGTTAAGTTCATGAATATTATATAAGGAGTAAACAAAGTATTTAAGAACTTGGAATGAGCAGGATCAAGTATGTTTAACAGAAGAATGTTATCTCGATGTAAAAGTTGTGAATCTTTATAAAGGGAGCGATCTATTACAGTGCAATTAATTAAAGAAGAATAACAGCGGCGTCGCCGTATCTTTCCAGAACCACGTGCGATAAAGAAGAACAGCTGTTTCGGTAGATCGTATCCAAGAGTAGAGATTTGTTTAGGTAGCCCCCGTGCGAATTCGTCGAATCGTGGTAAAACAGCAACGTCGGATCAAAGCAATCGCCGGAAAGCTGGCGATATTAGTTCAAGCAGCTTTATTATTGTTCCCCTCCGCTCGGTTCGATTTTTATCGAAACACGCGATCGATGATATCGAACAGCGGTTTTTCCGCGGACGGTTCCCGATACCAAAGGATAAGATAAACGGCGATCGTTGGACCGATTGGCCGTCGCCGTAAACACGCATCGAACGATCCGCGTTCCCGGGCCCGGCAATAAACGATTGGATCGCGATCACGGCGGTTTCAGCGATTGCTCGCTCGCGAGATCGAACTACCGATCGCGATTACGATCGATGTATTCCGAGAACTGGTAGCCGTGATCCGTGGATCGGCTATCCGAGCAGAATTGACACGGTGTAAAACCTGTCGAGCCGATGTCGCGAATGCACAGTTTCTCGTGGGACGTTGAAATAAAATGCCGGCCGGTCGCAGGACCGAGAATGGAGATTCGATTGTCGAACCTGTCTCGAATCGAGTCTAATTCACGGTTGAGGAGGCACATGACGTATGCCCGGTGGCTCTGGCGCAACGCACGCTTCGAGAAGCTTTCGAAAAAGGATCACCGCGCGCGGCCGGCCAGCGCGTGAGTAATCCCGAAGCTATTTCAGCGAGAGTATTTCGCGGATTACGCGCGCGCGGTCGGCGGCGCAGAAGAAAATGACGTCAGGCAACCTTACAGATTTACGGGCCTGGCGGAAAGTCAAGTCGCGATGTCCAGAGAGACGCGTTTGGAAACGAGAGGACGCGACCGGTCGCCGGCGAACAAATTGACGCTGCCGATGAGACGCGACGGGTCGCCGAATATATTCGGCCGGTCGTATAAGGTGTTCGCCGACCACCCACACCGATCCATCGATCACGATATCCTCCAGATTTTAAAGCGTCCTCCTTCCCTGGCTCTTCCTCCTCCTCCTCCTCCTCCCCCGCACTCGAGATAATCCGCTGGCATGCGTGCAAGATGTTCGCAGATCGGCTATCACTTTAATGGAGAATTTCATCTGATATAGACGCCGGAAGACATTACTCAAGCCGCTCGCTCCGGCACGCATTCCGTATCGCGATGAAGAACACGCGGTTCATTGATGCTGATCGTGCATTTATTACACAGTCTCTGTATTATCGGAAATCAGAATTATCGTCGCGCCCGACAGAAATACCCTCAGCGGCACCACGGGAAATCTATCTCCGAAATCTATCGAACCTGTAGCAATCGATTGCACGCGCAATTAAATTCGCTGCAAAAATAGATCAAGTGTGGTCACATCTCTGTCAAACCGCTTTGAAGAGTATTAAGAAATAGTTAATGATATGTTCTCACTTGTGTGAGATAACACTTCACGATTGACGGAGATAAGTACTTGCATTGAAAATAGTTATTTATGCTAAAGAAAAGGATCAATTGCAGTAGTATTTTCTTAAGACATTCTGGAAATAATTATTTGAAATAGTATTCTATGTTTCCAAATCTCTATTTCTTACTATTAATATCTACCAGAGAAAATAAAGTTGTAGGAAGAGTGGAAACATATATTATATGTTTGTAAAATCAGTTAAACATTTCAACTACTATTTTATTTAACACAAAAATAGATTACTTAAAATGAATTAAGCGTATATACCACACTTGAGGGAAATAGTATTTGTAAATATTTCTAAGTAGAAGTATTATCGATCTGACTCTTTCTTCCCATAAAAAGAATATTTTCTTGGCACTGCGAAGCACCCTTTCGACGACAACGTTTCGTGTGAAATCCACGAAACGCGGGTTCCCTGATCGGAACAATAGCGCCAGAACCGTGCCAGATTCCCCGGCGCAGTATCCAATAATAATTCTAATGACGACTTGATTAACAATGATGAACGAGCGGGAATAATCGCGGGGAAGCGATAGACAGCTTTATGGAGGTTGCTAATTAGGCGCCTTGTCGCGAGATCAAGAGCTGTACACCGAGGGAGACGTCACCGTATTTTCCGTCGGGGCCCTCGACAGCCGCGCGACGACCAGCCGAACGACAAAGACCGGCGAACGCGGCTCCAGCGAGCCACAAATTCCCGTTAACGTTCGTTTTCGTCGGCACCGTCGCGTATTTCTGCGAGCGCCGGAGGTAATATAGACTTTTATAAATCATCGCGGTCGTCCCCTTGTTCGCCACTTATTTTCCCGATCCCGCGGACGCGCTGATTAATCCCGCTCCGCTCCGACACGCTCCCGCTTGTTAATCACCCGTTTCTGCAGCGTTCTTCTTTGTCGTTTAATCTGCCGTCCTTGAGGCGACCCGGCCGACGTCGGTCTGCGTCGATTTCGAGAAAAAAAATTAGCACTTCCGGTTTCGCTGCTCGGACTTGGCACGCGCACGGCCGACGACGCCGCCCTGGCGTCAATTCTTCGATTTTTTCACCGTTGCACAGGGTATCGCAAGGTCTCGTCAGTCTGACGGTGTATATTCTTCGATATAGCAAAGAGAAGAGTTCACTTTGCAAAATTAAGTTGTTAAATTATTTAAGAGGATAGGACTGGTATTTACGAAGGAAGGACAGGAGAGTTTCTCTTCGCAAGATGAATCGATTATTTATTGTTTAAACTATTGGAGAAAAGAATGCGGAACCTCTGACTCTTGACAGTCTCTCTGTCGGAATTACACGTCTCCGGTGTATAATTTAACTTCCTCGAACAGCAGAGGATCGAACTAAGTTCCGTGAAGTATAGAATCACCGGAAAATTATTCTCGCAGGTGGCCGGCCTGCGAGCGCTAGGAAGCAGCAGGAGTCTGTTGGTCGTCTCTCAAAATAAACGACCACCGGAGAAAGGAATCTTCCTCGTGCCACTTTTGGCCGTCTCCGATGGTCTACTAATCTCCTCGCGAAGTAGAATAGCCGAGGAGAACGTCCGTATCAACCGAGAGGTCTTCCCGGCGATCCTCGCCGTGGCGATTTTTATTCCGACCGTTTAGTCCGATGCAGTTACGACGGCCATCAATCTTCCGCGAGACAATTTGCATAAATCTCCGATATCGATCGGCAGACTGGATGGAAGAATACCGTGTCAACCCGGAGTCACTTTCTCCGCTCGGAGCATCTACGATTGCTGCGTGCGGGGCCCTCTGCCTTTCCCCGCCGGGCCGGGGCCGTGTACCGGCGATTACAACAATGGCGAACAATCGTGAACGATTAAAAAGATAACGGGCTAGGTGGTACGTGTGCCGAGGTACAAGCGTTCGTGTCGATGCATCGATAGGTGGGCTCCGGTTTATCTCGTTACCCGGTCGAACGTTTAAGAGCCGGCCGCGCGTACAACGGAGTTTCACCGGGAACAATGCTATCGGCAGGCTGCTACGATTATTCGCGACGGTTCCCATTATTATTTAGACAGGAGACTTTCTTCGAATCAATTATGATTCGGACCTGTACGCTTATCGATTTTCATTATTGATGGTTACGCTGCGGATTCCTGTACGGAACGAACATTGCCTAGACGAACATCAGCTTCGAGGGAAATTGACCTCTGAACTCTGAAAATAATGAACAATTTTACGCAAACACGCTCCTTTGTTTCGCCAGATGCGTATTAACGTTCTTTTCGCTTTCTTTTAAACAGGATTTTGGTTCGTACGACGGTTTTTAAAGAAACTTTTATTTCTTCCTCTGATCGACTCCGTCGACCGAGAGATCCATGGAGAACAAGATTTATTATTTCACTAAACGTCGGTAAAATGCAACGAAGAAAAAATATATCCACCTTGAAATGTCAATAGATGGAAAGTAATGAAAGGTTTTATCAACGTTTCCTTTTTTAAAAACAATTGCTGAAATTGTGGCTTACTTGAGGCTGCCCGCTCCCTTGCCAACTTCATTGTTTTAATACTTCGTGACTTCTTTCTTGTTGCAAAAATAGCTTCCTACTCGAAAAGAGTGCACAATCTACTAACGCTTCAAGTACAATGCAGGCGGAGATCAAAGACCGACCGATAAATTGCAAGCTCACTGCACGAACGTTTCAGCTAATTAAAAAGGAACACTGGAGCGCCGTGGCGGCGTCGCTGCAGAGGCGCGAGAGTAATTATTAGTTTTTCAGTCTGATGGCGAGAATAATTCGTGTGATCAACGAATCCGTTTCGCGGGCGTCGTATTAAAACTCGTCGTCGCAGCGGCACGACGCGACGGCCGAGCTTCAAGAATAATTACGTCGAGTCCGAGGCAGGGTTCGAGCCATTTTGTCAGCCGTAATTTAAATGATCTCTCGCGTGACCGCGTGGGCGGTGCATTAACGCTTCCGTGGCAAATTGCGTGGACGAAAAATAAAAAGGAAACGCGAGAGGAAACAGCGGGACGAGGCATAATTTATTAGGCATCAACACTGAAGCAGCGCGCGGCGTGCTTCGCGCGTGTTTCTCGAGCTCACCGTTTCCACCCCGAGCGTCGCTCGATCGCTCGGAGGAAGATGGCTGCTTGGTAATTCGATACGGCGGCTCGCCATTTATTTTAGGGGTCCGTTTTGTCCGGTTTCGGTGAAAAATTCGGGCTCCGGGTCGCAGGGTTGACACCTCGAGACGGTCCGGAGATTTATTGCCTAAAATTATTTCGTCAACCACGGAGCAAAGGGAGCGTTCGTTCGTGAAAAGCTACGCGTGGATTTTATTAAAAAAAAAGAAAAAATAGAAAAGTAGTCTGGATTGCTCTAAACGATTTTCGTCAGCTGCGAGCACGAGCAACTTTTTGACAGCGCTCGTAAATTGTTCTCACCGCGGAGTCGTTGGCGAACAGTGCTCACAAACTGTTCACAAGTACTTGTGAAAACCGTGGGCTCCATGTAAACGGACAGCTTTGGAGAAGTGTTTCCAGAGAAACAGTCCGTCGGCTGTTCCCTTCACGTTCGCCGCTTAGCGAAGGCCTCAATTTCTAATGCAAAACTAAGTGGCGAAGCCTGTATCACTATAATTACCGACGGTAAACAAGCTGCTCGCAATCGGACATCCACAGAATACAAGAAGCAATCGATAAATTCTCCGGCAATCTGCAGAGACCTGTTCCAAGAAAAATCCAGCAAGATCGTTAGCCATTGACAAAATGAATGGCGTTCGGAAAACGATGCCGATCTTTATCGCGTTGCTCCACCTACGACCGCTCCGCATAGCGATCGCAATACGTGCCGGCTGACCTTTCGCAGAATTCGCCATTTTCGAAGGAAATCATTGCGCATGCGAGCGGCGCGATCGAGGGAGATCTCGATCGCTCGTAGATCCGATTGAAATTCAATAGACGCGTGTTTCGGTCGATCGAGCCGACCCAAAAAATCGGTCGCGGACCGTTCGGGCCTGTTAGGCTCGGCGATCGGCACGTAGATCGGCGGAGAGGATCGCGACGGTGAAACTAGCGAGACGAATTCCGCTCCAAACGCTATTACGCTGCGGTTTCGAGCGCGTGTTACCACTCGGCGCTCGTTCGTCACAGACGATTTGCTCCGTCGGGTCGCCTCGCGTCGGATCGTAGTTTTCCCGAACGGTCTCCCTCGCGGTGTTATCGATCCTCGAAATCTACCGGTCTGCCATCCTCGTTAACATAATGCGACGCGTACGTGACAGCCGTTTCTTTTCGCCCCCTCGCCGCCCGATCCGGCTAACCGAGTTTCCCGTCACGGTTCTCGATTTGTCGCGGATGCGACGATACCGCGCGATAACGCCCCGCTATCTGCCATACGATTCCTCGAGGATATGTCGCAACATCCGCGAATTACACACGCCCCGGGAACCGCAGACTTTGCGCCCGATTATCGCTGACTGTTCGCTCTTTCTCGCCACAGTTTTGTGTTTCGCGCGATTGTCATTCCCCCCTCCTACTTCTCAGTTGTTATACAGCCATAATCTCCTAATCTTACTTTTTCAGAATACAAAGATTTTTTATTTTGTTACATTTTGATGCAATAGTGTTAAGGACAAAGTTACTATAAGCAACGTAAATACATGAAGAATGTATAGACTGAGAGGTCATAAAGACTTCGTCGCCCTAAATAAATGAACCTGTCACCTCTAACTTGAATTTAATTGTTCATATTGGGGATTAGAGTTGCGCGTTATTCGACTAAAATATTTATCCAACAATTTTTCCCTTTATTTAAGTTTTCCTAATCTAACCTTCCGAGGAATATAAGACTTTTAAATATCCGCGAACGCAAAGGATTGGAGAGTATCATCCAGATATTCGTCGCCTAATCGATCGGCTCTGGGGATTTCAGAAGCCGGCTTATCAAGAACGACTCTATCACCGCGCTGAGCAAACTCGTCTATACAGGTAAGCAAGTTAATCATCGCGGCGGAAGTACAGTGCTCAGGTAGCTTGTTAGCTTTCCCTTAATGAACCAGAATCAATTCGTTCGAAAGAAGACACGGTGTTCCAGTCGAACGGAGCTTGTAAAAGCCATTCTCCGAGATCGTTCATGGAAACCGGAAGCCGGGCTCGCCGAGCCAAAAAGTTCAAATAATCCAGCCGAAGGAACTGCGCTCCGGGGGCAAGCTCCCTTTTGCTTCTCGCATAGCGCAATCCTTTCCCGCGGTCTCGCGGCGCGTTGCTTTCACAGATGCGAATGTCCGCTCATCGATGCCAATAGTCGTTCATCGGCATTGTTGTTGGACCTTTTCATCACCCGCGCTCATGCGGGTTTCTCCTGGCACACTATTTTCGACCGAGTGATTCACGAGCCGCGTTCGTCGCACACGCACACGCCGACGCTTAGGATACGCTGCATTTTTATTTCTGCCTCGCCGTGCGGCGACGTAAACTGGCCTATTTACCCGCGGCGACGTTCATTCGACGATCCTCTCGCGGACGTGAGTCAATTTTCGAGAGGGTGATAGCCTTATTTGGGTTCGAGCCGATTCCAAAACTATTCTCGGCCCTCTGTCCGGCGTTCCAACGCGATTGTCGTGACTTCCTTAATTTCTAGATTCTGAAAACGAATCTCCAACGATTTCAGAGATCGCAGAAAATTTCACCGTTTCGTTGAGCCAAATACGTCGTTGTTATATTTTACGTCGCTCCTTCATCGCTTCCAAGAAGCAGGAACTGTGATTTTTATTCTGCGCTGTGCTTTATCCATTAATTCTTGAATTTATAAATTTCTAAATTCTTAAATTCTTGAACATAAACGCAGGACATTCGCTCTTTAGTAGCATTGTTATATTTATTATTACGATGAGCTTAATTATACTAAACTAACTGTAAGGAAACATAATAGCTTTGTACGTCAGGAGTTTCACTCTTCCCTGCATGGTTCTTATAACTGCATTAATTGCATAATTATAAAGATTAAGAAGTTCTGCGAACGTCTAGACATCTTCCCCTATCCCACCTTCTTGCGGAACTGAGACAGTAATACTATTGCAGCTTAATTTACACAAGCTTATAACGAATACGGGCTTCCATTATTTAAATATAAGGTTATGTGACTCACCACTTATCTTAACTTATATACATACATTTTACATATTTCATATACTTCTTTGCAAATGCGTATTTCGTATTAATCGTACACAAGGACACTCGGCCCGCAGATAAATAAAGTGAAATAAATCAATTATGACCACGGGTCATAATTTCCTTCGGTTGAAAAATGTCGCGGCGCCGACAAATTTTCGTACGAAAATCGTTCCCACGTCGGAAAGCAACCCGCCCACATCCACGACTGTCTACAATTAACATCGAACGACTAATCCAAGATAATGGTCCGATGAATGTCCCGTTCGCGGAGCTGCATTATACTTTCATGATCCGGCCGGTGGGAACCATATCCGTGGTGCACGTTCTCCCGTGGAACCGTTGGCCCGCAATATGCATAAGTGCATCTATCTATAATTGGCCGGCCGTGAATTAACGTCGCGGTTCACTTATCGCGATTCCCGAACGTGACTCACACGGCACTTCGGCCACGAACTTCAACCGGATCTCCCCTTTGGCTTCGCGAAGACAAAAGCTGCACTGTACGGGCCCCTTGTCGACGCGAGAGAGTTTCACCGTGCCGTACTGTGCGCTGCTAGCTCGAAACGGCCCCGTTTAAAGCGACGACGTCGAGGAGAGCCCGATAACGCCCGGCCGCTCCCTGGAATCGATAATCGCGAGTTTTCTCCAGTTTCCCCGGTGGAAATTCCTTTTTACGGCGCCGCTGACTTTTCATCGGCTGTTCGTCGCTCGAAACGACGTTCCCAGGCAATAATTTTCTGCGAGGGTTCACGCTTCGACGTTGATTCGAACAGAAATCTTGGCGCGGGCTTTTTCAATTAACCCTTTGACGCAGCGATTCGGGAGCCGATTTGCGTACGGTCGAGACTCGGGTTGCGACATCGGTTCAGATTATTGTCTAGGTTATATTGTCTAGGAAGCTCGGCAAAGTTGATAAGGTAACGAGGATTTCCTTCGGCGCGAACGGCACGCGATAAGCACGTTGCAGCATTAGCGCGGAGTTTCACTGACATCAGCGATAAAAACAGAGCACCTAACGAGGCACGGCTTCAGCTGGTTAATCCTTTCATCCCTCGCGCTGACTTTAATCGTCATCCGCGGAACAATCCTGGCTGCCTATAGCGCCTCGCTCGAATTAAACAGTGCAATCGCGAGATTTATCTCCGGTGCACGGTGCATCGTCCGGAATTTAGCCACCGACGGCGGCCTATCGCGTTCTCTTTGCTACCACGATGGGCAACACTAGTGCTCGCCCTTGAGAAAACATCACAGTACGTGTTACCAAACAATGCACCGAAGATTGTGGGCATGCAGACGTTTCTAATTCAACCTGTTAACGGGGAAATAACTTTTGGCCAACTCGTTTCACTATAGAGCCTTTCCCCATCGCAGTAAGGAGCTCCGTTTTCAGTTGTTAATTATTCATTTCGACAAAATATCTTACGATGTATTCGGAAAATATATAAACCTAAATATTTCCAATCTGTAATATTAATATAATAAATAATATTGTCATGTCATCTGTTACACAGTTTTCTTTAGTAAATTCTGACACGCGTGATCTAGTAAAAATAAGAAACATTGTAGTACTGTTTCAAAATGAACTGTACAAATCGAAGTGTTCTTGTTGCCTTCTTATTGCACCTTCGCATTTGTTTCAAAACTTTCCACGGCGAAATATTTCTTTGTACACCGGTTAACAGGTTAACAGGTCGAAAGGTTAAACTTTATTCCTTGCATCGGGGACTGCGAGCGAAGCTCCGTTGGAAAGTTAATCAAATTACGTCGCGTGAGCTACGTAAGTGCAACTACATCACATCGACGTAAAATAAAATCCAATATTGTGCAATCGCGAGCAGAAAAGTCAATAAAATAACACACGTGTTCGCAGTACCAGAAAACGATCCGTCGATGCTGGATCGAAAGGGGGTCCGCGACGAACGTCTCCAACAGCTCGTAACCTTCGTATCGCCCGGAAGTTTATGATGAAAAGGGGGTCAATAACTGTATCCGACGGACTGGTGACCCTCGTCGTCGGGTGTTTATCGACGTTGGCGGGGCTCCGGTAACGATCTCGAAGATAATCGGATGCACATAGCCGCGAAAGCGAGCGGCGGCGGCGGCGCGCGCTCGCGTTCCAGCCGACGAAGCGTTCAATAATTCATATTCAATCGTTCGATAGCAGCCGTCCCGGCGGGGGATCCGATAATTCAGGCTCTATCTCGTCTCCGGCGCACTTTCATCTGTCTCGGCCAGCCGCAGAAAATTTGCGACCGCTTGGATAACCGGCGGCGGGCTCCTCCGGCGATTCGAGCGAGTCACGAGCGAATGGCTGGCCGAAGGACGGATAAAGGAGAGGACCAGACGGCCAGCAGGATCGCGAATGCATTAGGAGTCTCCGCTCTTCTGAATGCGGTCCGAGCTGCGCCGCGATTTTAGCCGCAGTTGGCGAGGAACACTCCATTCGACCGACGATAAAATCGCGTCGATTCTTTTATGGAGACGGCGAGTAAGACGCGACGCCAGAGTTCGCACACCGCGAATCGAGCGATCTGGAATATTCCTTAGAATTGCGGCGATTTGTTCGACAAATCATGCCACGTGCACTAGCCATAATATGCTATTGCATATTTATTTAACGCTCCGAAAAGACGTTCTTTATAATACGTTTAAGACCGATGAATATGTTCTCACAAGAGAACGAGACATTACAAGAATGCGGTATAGAATAGAAGCAAGTAAGCTGGCTCGGTATAATAATTAATAATTATATGCGATATGGCAATCTTTAGTGAAAACCGCAAACGGACTTGGTAAAAATTCAAGCGTAAATGGCTCGGTACGGAACGTGTTAATGAAATAAATATTCAACGGATGAGCTGTCTGGGGCTGAGTCTCTCTTCGTCCCTCCTCGCAGATTTTAACTATTTGGTACACGGAATACATTAGCGGAATCAAAGCTATTTATTCAATCAGATAAATATTGAACAGGTAACGTAGAGGATGCCGTGTAGTCCTCCTAACTAAATTTGGTACGCTGAATATATTAGCGCGAAAGTTCATTTTAATTCCCTCAAAGAGGTTTCCCGTTAAGCTAACGTTTGCAATCTATCTGAAAAGTGTGCAAATTATTATATTATAGCTATATGCACTTGTTTTCTTTATATTTTGTTTAAGTAGAACAGTTTTGTGAAGTATGTAATTTAACAGCAGTCATTATGACTAATTTCTTCCTGCGTTAATGAAGAATATGAAAGTATAATATTGTTCTTAATCAGGTAGCTCTTTTATACTCGACGCTAACAGAAGGCAACATTTAGTGTTACGACTTGTAACTCGTTAAAAAACAGCTGACCGATTAATTAACCCCTTCACGTTGTGTTGATTAGTACTTATTCGTCCCTAATAATTTCCCTAATAGGATCAGGCAATTTTTATTTCTTGAATTGTCTTTATCTAATTTCGTTTCTAGACTTCGATAACAAAAGAATGCAATTTTACTTCGACTTAAAAGGAATTAATAATATTCATATTTAGTAGATCTTGCACGAAATCTGTATGACGAGTCTGACTCGTTATTATAGTGCAAGGGGTTAAAGATTCCGCCAAGGAAAGAACCAAAGAGCTAAGGAAGATGTCACTTTTAGTTTGCATTTTCTTGACCTATCATCAGTTGAATAGTGTTTCTTACACCGCAGGGAAACAGAGGAGCGCGCGTGCCAGCGTCGTCTCTGCGAGATCGCACCCTCGCGACCCGGCTCGCACCCTCTTCCGCGGGTAAAGAGGATTTCGCGTCGCTGATTAAAAGAGTTCCGTCTGGCTTATTAAATTTTTTGTCAACGCGCCTCAGACGGCTCGAGACGGCCGCTTAATTCCGCTCGATCGCCGCCGAGCCGAATGCGATTACGAAAGCGAAGAGACCGAAAAGCAACAAAAATGCTGACGCGAATCGAAATATTTCGTGAACTGGTTTACAGAAAATTCGGTCGAGTGGAGAGCATATATAATACCAAGAAAAATAACCTAGTTTATAATTATACCTTGACTGCCATTTAATTAACCGCGCGTAAGTTAAAGACCTCGGTATTACTTTCTCTCACAAGCGATCTCCTGAGTGCATTATAAATCACCTACTAATGACATTGAAAGTGTGAAGTATAAATTTGTTGCCTGACTGTTAGACACAGTGTTTGTCCTACGTATTTCGACTCGCATGACTAAGAAGACTCGCTTAAAAATTCAAATATACAAACACTGTACACTGGAAAGAAAATGATCGATATTCTGTTCGCAAGTAATCTAATCAGAGGTCATATTTCATCCGAATCGTTCTCCTTGTGTGCACGATCGAAACGTTTAAGGAATCGCGCGCCATTTTATTTTGTACAAGATCGCACAACATGCGAATCACAAAATTGTATTAATAGAATGATTAGTCACGCTAACGCCGTTCACGCGAAAACAGAAATAACCGGACAATTTCTAGGAAATCTAAAATCATCGTTGCAACATATTCTACAATAATCACTTGACTAACATTCGCAAGCGAGAACGTTTTCTCACATTTTCTCACATTTTCTTAACAAATTTTATTCGATTTTTCTCTTGTACTGAAGGGTCATGTCAAGGTTATTAAACGGACGAAAATTCGAGCGATTTTCAAGAAACGAACGATTCGAATTTCTCGGAATAACGATCGGACTTTAGGTAAACTTTGCAGCGGTTCTGACGTTTCGGTTGATTTACTTATTACTCCGCGCAGATTAGATTGCGATGAATCAGTTGCCGCGGCGCAAACGAGGAGCGATTTCGCGGCAATAAAGATAGCGAAACGAAGCGTTTACGAGTAGACATCGCGGCTGATCGGGGTCTACCGTTGGCATTCGTTGTTTCGTTGTTTACCACGGGACAAAAGGGAGCGGGTACACGAGTCGCGTTAATGGCTGACACGCTCCGCGGGCGAAAAGAATCGGATTCTTTCAGGATACCCTGTCGCGTGCGGCGACGACGTTGTTAAGTGCCAACAGAAGCCGCACAAAAGCAACTGGGACAATGGTGTTGGAGGTGACTCCGGGCTCGAGTGGTCGATGCTCGCGAGATTACTCGCGGCGAAGCAGGAAAAGTACTCGCGGCGCTGAACATGACTGCGAGAGACGGGGACAGAACGAGGCGGAAAAGGAGAGCGACCGCGCACAGTCGCCCAGAAATATTTCGATTATTCTGCGCTGGAACGTTGCTCCATCTGCTCCGAGCAAAAATTTGGAAAGCGTTCCAGCTGTCGCGAAATAAACTGCATTTAATTATAAAACGTCTCCGCGCGCGGCGCGCATTAATTGCAGCGTGTTTATTCATGTAAGTAACGTGCCCTGTTACGCAATAGGAACATTAAGTGCCAGGCAAAAACAATAGGCATTGTCTCGTTAGAAAAGGCTTAATTAGAATATTTCTATGCTTCATATTTCACGAAGAGGACGCAAGTGATTGTGACAGGCCCGAGTCCTGTGCTATATACCAGGTTTCGTGAACAGCTCGCTCCAAGATCGCAAGAAAATATAAAAATAAAAATCTTAATTTCCAGATAAATTAATTTCCAGATCGCCATCGAGTAAGGTTCCCTTAAAGCTTCGATCTTAAATCGTTCCGCCGCAATTTCAGAAGAATTAACAACTGATGCAAAGAAATAACAACAAATCGTTGAAAGGCGCGTCAACGCGAGTCTTCCCTAAAATTGAAATTAAGCTCAACCATTCCGTAGGAAAATTTGGTGACCCGGGTTAGAGTACGCCCGGTTCGGATAATGGAAGCTAGGGTCACCAGGGGATTCGTGCGACGTGCGCACGGACGCGGAGTGCCTCCGTATTTATGGCCGGTAGTGTACGCGGTTTGCGGAATGCATGCGGGTCGATGTTTCGCCGGGTCTACTCTTTACAGGCTGCTGGTATTATTCGTCGCGCGGGGTATCGCTGAATTAACCGTTTTCCCCGCGAATACCAGCCACGGAATGTTTGCACAGGCAACGGCGCGCGTCGTAACGTTGAAATATTCATTCGTCGAAGTACACGCGTGACTAATACCGTATTGGAAACCGGCGCGGCGCGGCGGTCGTTCGAGGTCGACGATTCGACCGGTTCGATTTCCGAGCTGGTACGAGCGCGATAACGCGGCTGCCAATCACCTGGCCGCGAAATCACTCACCGACAACTCGGACTCATCTAAAAGGTACACGGCCTGGAGGCTCTCTGCTCCGAGAGCGCTCCGAAATGGCGCTCTGAGCAAACGCGGTAGTGCCTCACAAGTTTTGACGTTTTATGGTACTCGATCCTGGGAGAATGATGTCGAATGGATGAGGATTGTTTAACTTAATTATTAGAAAGAAAGAATGTACTATATGTAAAAAGATAATATACAATAAAAGAATGTAATATATAACGAAAGAATTTATACTGCAACGTGATATATCGAAGGATTTCAGTAGACTGCATCAAATACTGTTGTATAGTTATTACATAATTTTTCGTCGAATTTTCACTTCGACTGCGATAAGATTCAAAGATCTAAAATGACACTTGCGACTGCAATTATAGGCTACCATAAGACCATTCTCCTGATAGAAGCGCCGCGTATTTGGTCACTGTCGCTTTCAACCAGACCGCTGTCCCAGCCCGAGGACAGTCAACATTTCCCATTTCCCCCAGAAAATCGAATAAGAATTCAGGTGGCTAGGTTGCTCCCTCCCGATAAGAGCAAACACTCTCGCTTTTAAAGTAAACATCAGCGTGTGCCGGCGAGCACCGCCGGTGCTATAGCCCACGATCAGCGGTAGTCTATTTACAAATAGAGATATCTCGACCGATGTTCGCCGGTAATCGATACAACGGGCCCGTCCTTGCGATTAGCGACGCTCTCGGTAGCTCCCGGCAGGATTCCATCGGTTCTCGGTGAAACGTACGGCTCCGGGATCCGTGATCGCACTCCCAAGAACCTCTGGCCCTTGTTTCGCTGCCCCTGAACACGCCGGGACCAGGCCGGACCCGCGGCGCGAGTCCAAGGTCGCGAGAGGATTCGCGTGAAACTACGGTCCCGTCGAGAGTCCAGTCGAGTCGGGTCGTGTCGGCAGAAACTCGTTCCCCTCGGTCGCCGAGGCAGAGGCGTTGGTAGCGAGCAGCGGCGAGGTTGGGAACGATCTCAGGCTGGGAACGATCCGCGCGAGCAAACAAACATCTTCCAGGCCGGGCTTCCGAAAATACACGGAGACAAATCGGGCGGTTTTCGACTAAATATTTGAGTGTCGGGAACGGATCCCCGGCCCGGCCGCTTCCAAACAAAATCCTGACGGTTCGAAACGATCCTTGTTCGCGAGGAGAAACGTCGCCGATTATTTCGGAGCTCGGTCTCATCGATTTCGCGGTCGACAGCGTTCAAGGCCGCCGGTGGTGGTTTAAATCGAACGATCGAGGGCCCGGCTCTTTCTGCGTGCTCGATGACAAAGCAGAGGAGAGGAGGACGACTCTCGTCGCTTCTCTCTCACTATCTCTCTCTCTCTTTCTCTCTCTCCGTCTCTCTTTCGCTGGGCTCCAGCTCGAAATTACGAGGATCGTGCGTGCGTATACACGCAGCGCGTAGGAGGGAAGGGCGGCCGGCGCGCGAGAGGACGGGAGGAGGAAATCAATGCCACCGTCTGCCGCGGGAGCAGAGAAACTCGTCGTGTATCGGTGAGTTTTCGCCGGTGTCTGTTCTCTGTTGCTCGACGGCCACGGACCAGCGAGAAGTGCGCCAGTGCCGGGTCCTGGCCAGAAAAATCCAGACAGGGAGAGGACCCGAGAGAGAACCGGGGAGGACGAACGGAGAAAAATGCACCATCCAAGCGAGATGGAGAAAGACGGACAGACAGAGAGAAAGAGAGACAGAGAGCGAGAAAGAGCGAGAGAAAAAGAGAGAGAGAGAGAGAGAGAGAGAGAGAGAGAGAGAAGAAAGGGCAGAGTCAAGGCTCCGCGGGGTACTCACTCGGCTGCTAGCGTAGCGTAGCCGCCACTGTCTTCTCGGTTCTTCCTTGCGGGAGATTCGCCCCGGAGCCGTGGAACTCGCAAGCGGAAAACCTGGCAGAAGCTGAAGTCTCCACCGCCTCCTCCGACCACAGCACGCTCTTCTCCGCCTTCTTCTGCTTGTTCCTCTTCAGGGTTCACCGGCGGGATCCTCGGTGAAAAACCGGCACTGGTCGCAGAACACGAGGGTCGCCGGGGCAGTCGGAGCACCGGATCGAATCGGGGACCGGGTTCAAAGACCGGGTTTCGGAGAGACCAAGAGAAAGAGGCTTTAATACGCCTCGGACGACACTCTACGCGACACTGCCTCGTACTGAGACTTTTGCTAGGTGGCCAGGGGATGATGGAGGGGGCGCATCGAACGTACGTACCGAACTAAAGGGGAGGCAACCACCCAACGCTCCGTTCTCGCGGGTGTCTCGAGCCTGACTGACGCACCGGTCTAGCCTGCGGACCGCCCGAACCCCGAGTTTATCGTCTCGTTCTCTCTTCGTCGCCGGTGTCTCTCCTCGTCGCTCTCGGACTCGCGACTCGCCGCCGTCTCGCTCCCTCTATCTCTCCCCGGTCTCTCCGGGTTCCTTTTCCCTCCCGGTTCCTTCGATCACCCCTTCTCTCCGACCCCTTCTTCGAGTCTCTCGGTCTTCTCTCCCCGTATCGCGGCGACCTCCTTCTTCCTTCCACGGATTTTTACTCTCCCCTTGTGCTCTCTGTCCCGCCGCCTTTGCCGACCTCTCTCTCTAATTTTATCTCCTCCACGTCTCCCTCCATAACGCCGTCGTCCCTCTCTCTTCACGCCCCCGACTCGCTTCATCGCTCCGTCTCTCTTCGACGAGCGCCGACGCCGTCCTGCTTCAGCTCCGCTGCTCCTCCAACGCCCACCACACACGTACAGGGTGGCATCGCCGAGACGGCGGCGCGGCGCTGCCCTTCGCCAGGACCTTCTTCTTCTTCCACGCCGGAATCGCAGGATTCTCGTCTCGTTTCTTTCGATTTGTCGCCGGTATACCTGCAGCCTTCCACGCCGAATATAGGCCCACGATGCCCGACCGACCACCACCTTTTGTCCCCCGCGACCCGCCCTCCGGTCCTACGGGAGCCCGGCCATCAACGTTTCTCTGTTTCTAGTCGGTTCCCTTGGCCCACGAAATTGCGGATGACTCCGTTTCGGCGCGATGCGATCGATCGCCTACGGGACCCAGCCAGAACACGCCTGCCGTCGTATTTTTCTAGGCCACGAACCGGTCGTCGTGTTGCGTCATCGAAAATGACCGACCTTGTCCTCCAAGGAGCCCGCATTTTCGCGAGGAAAAAAAACCCGGTCCGCGGAAACTGCTCGTTGCGCAACCGTTCACGCTGTTATCGCGTAATCGATATCGCCTGCAACGCGTTTTTACCGTGCCCGAGTGCTCGTTAACTTCTATGGGGTGGTAAATCGCGGAAACTCTCGAGTTCTCGTCGCTCGAAATTAGCCGGACGGTCTATCGCCTTTACGCCCGTCCCAAGCTAATCGCGAAAGTGCTCGAAGTTTTCTTGTAAACAGATATTTTTGGAAAATTCCTGATGGGCCTCGGAAGTGGTAAAACGTGTTGCTCCGTTGGGGCTAGTTTTTGTGGAGGAGAAAACCCTTTTCCTGCTGCTGGATGCGTTAGAAATTTGAAAAACTCGATCTTCTTATTTATTTTGCAGTTCAACCTATTTTCAAATATCATTTTTCGAGCTTGCGGGACTAACATCTCGAAAATTAATTGATCAATTCAAATAAATTTTTTTTTAATTAAAAAGTATTCTTCCCCGCAATCAGTAAACCATTAATATCTTCTTCTCTACTGATTTTTAAGGAATGAGGATTTTTGAGGAATTGTGACAACTTGATTATAAAAAGCAATGTGTGTCTCTAAAATGCTAGAACATAATTAGGGAAAGAATTTTTGTATACTTTCACAGGTTTCATCCCTTGTGCAAAATAGTCGTACTCCCTGCGTAGGTACATTCTTGACACCGTGTACGTGGTCCCGTGTCACCAAGTGCCTGGGATATTAATTTTTCGAGCGGAGTACTTGTTGAGCGTGCGTTTTCACGCTCGAGGACACTCGAGAGGGTTTCCGGGCCCGGAAGATAAATTCGAGAGACGACGGCGGGCCGGCTCGGACACGCCCGCCCCTCCGCGCTCCTATCGGCTCGGCGTCGCCGATTCATCGCCGATTCATCGCTGATTAATCGCTGATTAATCGCGATCGCGAGTTATCGACCAGCGACATTCGCCTCGATAAGGACGCCACGCTTTCGCCTTTTAACCGGAATCGTTTCGTCTCGTCTGAAAAATGGAAACGCGGAAGAGCCACGGCAGCGATCGAACCGTGGAAATTCGTTCGATGGACTATGAACGATTCGCAGCGATTCGAATTCGTGTGTTCTCCGCGCGTTGCAAATAAGCAAAATAAGCCGGAGAAAGCGTCGATGCCTTCCAAGTGCCTCGACCGAGACGTTTTGTTGGTACCCTATCCGGCAGCACACTCGGCTTAATATCATTATGATTCCTATAGTTTCAACGGGCTCGAAACGAAGCGAGCTGCGACGAAACGGTCGGGTTGCATAACGCTTTGCCAAATATATAAGCGGCTGCTCAGCCGTTAATGGCGTTAACGCTGGAAGCACCGGCGTGCTCGCAGTTTCAACGTCGCAGAAAAACAGGGTGCGTTCGCTTTTATTGCTACAAATTTTATTGAATAACTTCCCATGATCGGTAAGCGGACAATCTTGGTAAAATGAGTCACTGTATGCAGTCCTAGCGCCTAAGTGTCGAGTGGGTAGAAAGTAGACTCGCTTGCGTAACGTTGGAACAGATGCATGTATATTTGGTCCAGATTCTACGCGGCCGGCGTTCTTCTCCTTTTTCCATCGCGCGCCTCCGTGTGCTGTTTTGTCTTCTCTTTCTTCTTTTTTTTACAATCGCAGGATGCTACTGTGCAAACGAGAGGTACGGATATCGGTTGCATGCTCTTTCGAAAGGGTCGCGTTCCAGTTGCGTCGCTCGGTTCACTTTCACCTAGCTTACAGGCGGCGATCGATACGAATTTCTTGGACGTCTAAGAGGAGCCGTTCCGTAAAACGGAGAGGACGGGATCGTCTATGGTCTACGGGGCCAGGTGGAGGACGAGGAGAAGGCAGGGATTAGGCGATCCTTAACAACATAATACGGAGAGCCGTGGACGCGTTGCTTTCCCAGAATATTCGCGAGCTGCCCGTGTCCATGTTGAATCCGAGCCAACTGCTGCTCCGGGTGCAGTCCCGGGTGCAGACGCGACCCTGCCTAGTTGGCGACCGGCTGCACCTTCTCCTCGCAGAAGTCCTCCACCAGCTCGTTGTCCGCGTTCACCACCTTGATCCGGTCGACAGGCTTCGGTCGCATCAGGATGAACGGCAGCTCCGCGGACAGCTCTCCGCCCAGCGCTCCCAGATACAGCTTGACCTTGACGGCGTAGGAGACCACGATGCCGAAGGAGTCGCGCACGTCCGGTGACAGCAGCAGCGTGCTGGATGCCAGCTCGGCCTCGTCCTTCTTCACCTTTCCGTCCAGAGCGATGCCGCGTCGGTTCTTGTTCTTTTCCAGCTCGGGAGTGAGGTAAAGTACCTTTTGCAGGTTCGAGCCAGGGTTGATCGGGCAGCCGTCCTGCGTTTCCACCGCGTCGATCACCGTCCTGAACTGGCCGTTCTGGAAGATGACCACGTCGATGCCCTGCTGCACCAATGCCTTGATCTTCTTCACCACTTTGTTGCTGTTGTTGCGCACGCACACGTTCACGGCTATCCTCTCGCCGTGTTGGTAGAGCTGCTTGTCCAGAGTGACCTCGAGTTCGAGGTCGCCGGGACTCAGCAGGAAGTCCTTGCGGACCACGGTGCACGGCTGGCGACCTTGTTTCGTGGGCGCGTATTGAATCTTCCTGATGCCCATCGTCACCGTGCTCCGTTTGTGGGTGATGTCGGTTTCGGTGTCGCCGGAGTAGATCTTCACCACGTAGCTGACGCCGCAAGGCTCGCCTTTCTCGTCCTCGCCTGGCTGCAGGGTCACGCTGGACGGCGCGCTCTGTGGGAACTTGAAGGTGAAAGGTATAGCGTTCGGTCCTAGTTTCCTGAGCAGTCGGTCCTGCAGCTTCGTCAGGTTATCCTCCGACTTCCGGGTGGCCGGGTACAGCTGCTCCGAGGTTAGGTAGAGATCTTTCTGGAAGTTCAGTCCCATCACCTCGTCCTCCTCCCGGCCGTAGCGGAACGAGCAGATCAGTTGACCCCATATCTTCCGGCCGGTGTCCGCGTAGTTCTGATCGATGAGGACCACCCCGTCCACCGGCTCGATCCCGGATAAGTAGTCCACGTAGTCCCTCTTGCCCAAGTACAGGGAGATCTTGCCATTCGGCGAGGACTTCTTGAACACCTTGAAATTCATCACCATAACCAAACGAGCCCAGTCCCGCCGATCGTTCTCTCACCGTCCCCGACTGGATCGCGGCAATGGCATCGACTTCTTATATATCCGCGGGGTACCAACGACGTCAGACTCTTCTGGGGCTTCCGAATCCATTCTGCGTCGCGGATAAACGAAACGCCTTTGCTGGCGTCGTCGCTAACCTTTTCCAAGTGTTGACTAACTTCGCCTTCTAATCGCAAGAATCACATGCTGCGAACTCGTCTTCGGGTTAGATCGATGGTATTCGGGGCTTCTGGAAGCTACCTGATCCTTTGTTGCTGTAATTATTCATTAGCTAACTTAACCCGTTCTGTGGAAATTGCTTATGCATTGTTTTCGTTTCGTACTTCTTATTTTTGCAATTTTCATGATGGAATAGGAAGAATCTAGGATTAACCAGCGATGCAACATGGCGGCCAAGGGTTTGCCCTTTCGTCGTTGATCATTAATTAGAGGATAGCCTGCCCCATAGGGAAACTACGAGTCTTTTCTGTCTCATGCTAAATTTTGATTCTACAGACAATGGAACAGAGACGATGAAGAGAGATTTATAGAATAAAATCGAGGTCCATGAGTATTCTGACATGGTGGCTGAGAGAGAACATTTACGTTTTAAATCACTATAAATCAAAGACTATCTTATCCTATAAAAGAGCTTTGAATTCTGCTATGTTTCATGCAGAATTTCCATTTTATGATCAAGGAACAATGATTTTAAAATAAAATGGGAGGCGATAGGGGTTTCAACATGGAGGTCGAAGTTGATCTCCACCTTTTTGACTACAAACTGGAGAATATCATGTCCTATACAAAATCCTCAGAATGTTCCTTCGTCTCACGCAAAACAAACTATTTTAGAAGGAATAATGGGATAAATATACTAATCTACTTAGTTGTAAGTCACCGTTCACCGTCCACGTGGTTGCGAAGAACGGACGTATTACCATCAGCTGATATCGCAGTACCGGATAAATCAGAAACACGTTTCAAATCTATTGTATCCTGCCTATACGATCGCGTAACCAATGGTTATGCATTCGTGTACTTAGTACAGTCATGCCTCACCATATTGAGCCATTTCTACCTCACCACATTGCGCCTTTTTATCCCCACCATTTTAATGCGCATCCAGTTTGGCGCAGTTGGTTTAGAAAGAAAACGAGAGATGATCGAGAGAGAAAAAACGAAAGCAGCGGGCTCTATGTGTTGGTGTCCACACGGACGTGAAATTTAGGCCGTCTCACCCTTCCGTGTTTGCGGTCTTACTCTTTTCGCGCATCCGTTTGCTCCATCTGAAGCACTTGGCGCGATATTCGACTTTTACTTTTCCCCAGCGGTATTCCACCACCCATCACGAATACGAATATTAATGCTGTATCTTTCTAACATGCTCATTATAAAAGCCAAGGTTATACTCAGTGAAATATAAGCGACACATATCACTATATCCCTATTAAGGAAAACAATTACATTCCTATAATCAGAAAAGAGTAAGACAAAACAATTACATAAACCCACACACTTCGTTTAAAAAACATACAATACATTTGCTATAGCCCCATACTTCACTTTACAATACCAAAAAGGATTTTTTAATTTGCAGCTATTAGCTCGGTATTATCCTCGACTCAAAACACATTACAATTTGCAAGATTTTCTGAGCCGAGGATGATACTGATTACCCGGGTCTCACCGCGAGGAGGTTGCTGCTTTGGGGACCCGAAAGGGAGTTAGAACGAAGCCGGTATTCGCTATGGCTCCCTTTTTTACAACGTCGATTCTTAACTAACTAACGCACGCAACTATTAACTAGGACGCTCGTAAAATGGATTTTTTAAATAGTAAATAGAGACAAAAACAGACTGCGCAAATATGTTTTCGAGAATCGTATGAGGTTTTATCATTCGAAGCTTCTTTAGAAATCGAATTTCGCGCTGCGTGCCTCTGATGGCGCGCCAACCGAATGGATGTGCGAAAAGAGTATGCCGCAAGCACGATAGAGTGAGACAAGTTATATCGTTCGTGGTGTAACTTGCTCCATATGTAATTGTGTTGATTTCATGCTCTCTAGCTTACTCGCTGTTTTCTTTCTTTTTCTGCGACTGTGAGAGCAGACTGCTTCAACAGTAAATCGCCAACCAATCAGAGGAAACCAAATTTCTGTATTAACCCTCGCTAACGGATCGAGCTGTGGCCTGGAGGTGTGCAGGAGTCACTCATTACTGTATTCGTATACTTTGGTTCCTTCTCTTTCTAGAATTTTTGAAATACAGCAACTAGTCTCCGTAAACGCGAGTGGGTCCGTTCGAAATTGAAAATGTCAGAAAACGCGGACACTAATATTAATGCAGTGAGTGAGATCCTGTGTGGTGCAGAATGTTCTCTATCGCCTTGTAACATTGAATATAAATTTGTGGGAAGTTTCGTTTTCCATGACTCCAAAACACTCGAACCTCTGTCACACCTGCTTATTAATAACATTTCATATAAATAGATTCGCCTGAATGAAACCGTAACGCTGAAATTAGAGGTTCCCATGCTTATTTTAGTATTTTTAATTGCAGATGCAGGCTATGCCTTTGGTCATACCTCCTGGTTCACCCAAGAAACCAGTGAAATCAACCGCTGTTGTGAAATATTCTGTTGTGCAAACACCAGCTACATATGCTCAATTGCAATGCAACACAGACTTGAATCTGCCACCCAGCAACTGGTTGAGCAGTTCTGCCGAAAGTTATGGGCTGCAGAGCGTGTGGTCCCAGACCACCGGGTTTTCCAGTTTTCGTATGGCCCACATGTTTCCAGATTGTGTTGGGGAGGTTGATGTTGTGTCCGATGCTGAAAACATAAAGAAACTATTGAAACTACCTTATAATCACGGTGTGATATCAATGATGGTTCACAGAATAGAAAACACGCTACTATTAGATGATTTTGATATTCATAAATACTTATTAAGACAAGCGGAGAGCGATTGGGAGTGGCTGAAAAAGTTTTTTTATGAACACATATTCCAGAATCTCGGAGACAAAGAAAAGTCTCTGTTCCGTAAAACAAATAACAGGAACACTTTGCAGCAGAGAAATTTGGTATCCAAATTTCTGTATCACTCTATAGTAGTAGCAGACAACAAGGAGCAAAATGCTAAACCACAGTTGCCTGTGAAACCACTAGAACCATGTTTACCAGAACCTTCTCAGGAAGAAAAAATGCCAGACCCTAATTACAATCACAATTTTGCTAGAAACATTGTTTGGACCTTTGAGAATATACAGATGCTCATTGGTACAGATATGCCGATATTTGGGGGGCAGACTCATCCATGCATAAGTCTGAGATTGAGGGACATGACTAAGCCCATTAATGTCCTGACTGGCATAGACTATTGGTTGGACAATTTAATGTGCAACGTTCCTGAAGTGGTGATGTGCTATCACCTGCACGGTATTGTGCAGAAATATGAATTAATAAAAACAGAAGACTTGCCCAATTTGGATCACTCCAAATTCAGCCCCAAAGTAATCAGAGATGTTGCTCAGAATATTTTAAGTTTCTTAAAAAATAATGCCACCAAGGCTGGCCATACATATTGGTTATTTAAAGGTGAGACTCCTAAACTATATGCTAAATAATTGCTATTACTGCATTTTCTAATCTTTTTATATACCGCAGGCAAGGATGATGATGTTGTAAAATTGTATGATTTAACATCTTTGTGTAACGATGTATCAGACGAAAAGGGCCAAAATCCCTTCACTGTGCCTGTAGCAATGTTGTTATATAGGGTGGCTCGTAACATGAAGTACTCTTCAGACTACCACAGGCAACAGGGCACCATCAGAATGCTTCTAAAAAATTGTGTCCAACTGTTGACTAAAGAAAAGTATCCTCAGATAGTAACGTCCGCTCATTTTATGTTGTCTGATCTGTATATCCCATCGGACACTGACCCTGCTAGTCCGGGACTTTCTGATCAGAGCGACGAGGACGATACGCAAAGCGAGTCGAGCACAAATCACGATAATGAGAAAGATGAAGAGGAAATAGAAAATGAAGAGACTGCAATAAAATCCTTAACATTAGCCAACAGTGAGTAAAATATTTTCCTGGTCTATGGGATTATGTAGTTGAGAACTGTTCGTGTAAATTAATTTTCCAAATACATCTTCTAGTCAAAGAGCACAGAGACTCGGATGAGCCTAAATACAAGCCACCACCAATTTCTGGGTCAGTAGAAGAAAGATGTTTGGCAGCTTTAGAACATGTCTGCCAAGGCCTCGAGTGTCTACACTATTTCCCAACCGAGGAGACCACTGAAGAAGAGCGTGAGAAGGCAGAGCAAGAGGAGAAGGAGAGGAAGGAGTACGAAGAGACTCATCTGAACTTGGCTAAACCTTTCCAAGCAATACCAATGACCTATTCCCCCCTGAAGGACGAAAAGAAGGGATCACAGTCCGGAGAGACTTCGGTAACTAGTAGCCCTAATCATAAGAAGAACAAGAAGAAAACCAAGAAGTCAGACAAAATCGTGTTGAAAGAGGAACCTGTTGAGAACGTAGCTAAAGCTTTGCAGTGCAAGGTCAAAGTCGATACGCTTCCCACCTGGCAAGCCCCTAAAAAGAGCGACAACATAAGTTGGAACGCACATTTGAAGACGTTGTTGTACGAGAAAGCTTCATTGATATTTGCTGTATTAGCTGAGAACGAATACATCAATAAGAATTACGGGGCTTCTCTGAGGTACATGTTGGCGGTTCTCCGTTGTCAGAAAATTTTGGAGCTCTTTTGCGGGATCGTGAACTGCAAATCCATCAGCTATCTATTGGGTCGGGCTGGGGATTGTTGCTTCATGACTGTGCAGGATTGGTGTAACATAGAAAAGCACAGAAGCGACTACGAGATGAAGAACGAGGCTGAAGAGAAGATCGTGGAGAAGATCTGCAACATGGAGGACTTGGACTCGAGTGAGTCTTCGACTTGGACCCTCATGACAGTGTGATTAAAGCTAAAGAAGTTTGATTTTCTGTTTTAGGTGATGCTAAACTACTGCCACAACATTTACAGAGTCTAGAATCTACTTTAGTAGCATCCTATAAGTGTTATGAGAAAGCCTTATTGTTGGAACCCTCAGAAATGGACAGAAATAATCTTTTAAGACGATTAGGTAATATCCATAACGAGCTGGGGGTTCTTTACATGAATCAGGGTGGAAGTAAGTGTCTATGTCAAAAATGCCAAATCAGAGAACGTTATGGGAGGAACCATTATAATTTTATCCTTTCTGCAGCTCGGTATCAGCAGGAAAGTTTAACAGAGGAAACGTCTGGACTGTCTAATAATGAAGTATCAACGCTATTGACTCGTTCCTTAAATCATTTGGAAGCAGGAGTCAAGGCATTCGAGACAGTTCACGACGAAGCAAATTTAGCGCTGCTGCACTCGAATACTGGAAGACTTATGCGTCTCTGTGCACACATGCACGTCAAGCAGAACGCTGAAGAGCGGAATTTTTATAACAAAGCCCTGGCGAGTTATCAGAAAGCACTGCAAGTCCTAGGAACTAAGAAGACGAACCCTGCGATCTGGGACACGGTCACTTGGGATTTGTCTACCACGTTATTTACTATGGCTACATTGTTGCAAGACTATCCTGTCACTGGTTGCAAGGTACTGCTTTCATATTCAATTAAATTCGGTGATGTAATTGCTATCTACTGTGGCCATTGTTCTAGACTGAAGAGGAGCTTGAAAGGGAAGTGGTCGATATACTACAAAAGGCACTGAAACACTGTGATACTGAAACGCCAGGACCACGACAACCTGTTTACCAATTCCGCGCAGCTACCATTCAGCACCGCCTTGCTTCTTTGTACCATCGCGTATATAGAGAGTTTGAGCCAGACACAGACAACATGAAGAGGAAAACAAGCTTGCAATTATGTAAGCTGTACTACGAGAAAGCAGGAAAGCTCTTGCTTGCTTTGGAACAGACTACAGAATTCCTGACGGTTCAGTTGGAAAGGGTTGCATTGGCTGAACACCAAGCACGTTGTAGGTTCATCTTTTAAAGTAGTTTTAATCCTATCTCGAGTCGTTTTCTTATTGTACTTTGCCGCAGGTGCTACAAGCTTTAATGGGAAACTGAAAGCGTACCAAAACGGCCTTGATTTGATACTACAATGCAGACCTATTGTGGACATATTGTGTGAGAGGAACAGCTCGCAGAAACAGAAGGGTGACTGTACAAATACTATCAATCTAAAGAAGGGGAAAGAAACCTCAGAGGGCAAAAGTAACGATGATCAGAAGCTAATGGAGGATGAAGAGAACTTGGTGGTGCTGCTTGAGCAAAGACTACAGTTTATCCTAAGATCTTTGACCAAACTATCCGTCACGAAAAATAACAATAGTAGCAAAAAAGAGTATGTACATTGCGACCCTTAGATGTAATCCATGTGAACACGATCTAATCATTTTTGTTTAATCGTTACAGGTGCGAGTCACTGGCGAATTTGTACAAACAGTGTTACAGTCGGACATTAAGACCGGTCACAATGACTGGCTTCATGTTAATTGAGCACGTTGCACAACTTATACGAGAATTGGAGAAAATGTTACCGTCTACAGAGTGTTGAATAATTATACTTTTGTAAATATATATATTTATCATATCTGTGCCAGATCGAAGACTTAAAGCGCCAAGTCTCGACCAACGAATATGATTCCTTCCCACGATTGCTTTTTTCAATCTTTTAACGGGTTCTTATGTCGCTATTAACGCTGGCCGTTAACAAAGGAAACATTCATTAACTCATTACGACACCTCGCGATGTGAAGGACATTTTTTTATTCTACTGTGTAAATATTCAGATCGAAGCTTTTATTTATGTATAATATAAATATGATTTGTAAAAGGAGAAATAAACTGCTGTTACAACACCTTCGAATACTTCCTCGGGCATCGGTGAAATAAATAAAAAATTTTCATACTTTATACTGTATAAATTAGTCTAAAATTTTATTATTAAATAATTCTACTGTCCGCAGAACAAGAAGGGTATGATCGAGTCAATAAATAACGAACGTAATGAATCTATAGTATGTTAGTGCTAAGTTACTCTCGAGTGAAATAGCCGTTAGAAGAATCATTGGACGAAACTTCGTACTCCAATTAAACAAGTTTTGGTACTTCCCATATTGTTTAGACGTACAATAGTTGCTAATATATATTAGTGCATGCTTTTTCGATACATAACTAGACTTATCTCTCATTATGAACTAGGATAATTGCAATTCTATTTTTGAAATATTACGAATCTATTCCTACACCCGCCATTGAGTAATGTTTCT